>VWZX01008378.1:0-129079 GCA_013399015.1 Galbula dea | reverse complement strand
AAACTTGGCGCTTCCCTTTCCTCTATCCCCAGCACGGGCCGGGGAAGAAAGGCAGGGAAGGGGGGAGCGGAACCCGAGGCGCCTGGAGCCCGCACTCACCTCGGCCCTCTCTGTCGGTGCGGGCGGCCGGCGGGGGGAGGGCGTCCGGACGTCGAAGGGAGGCAACTGGCGCCGCCGGCCCCGCCGCTGCTGCGCCTGTCACCGGGCGCCCGGGGAGAAGAGTCCCGCAGGGTAAATCCTCCAGGCGGCGGCGGGGACGATCGCGCACCGCCCGCTCGTGGCGGCGGCCGCTNGGCGGCCGCTGCCTCACACCAAGTTGAGGCGCGGCCGCCGTTGCCGTTACGCAGCCGGGTTGCCGCCGGCAGCCGCTACAGCCACGGGGAACTGGCGCCTCCGCTCGCCGCCTCGGTCCGCGGCCAGGAAAGGAGCGCTGCGCCGCCGCCGCCACCACCACCTCTCCGGCCCCCCTTTTCCTGCGGCTGCTGGGAACCGCGCTCCGGGCGCAGCGGCGCGGTCACACGGAGCCCCACGGAGGAGCCACCGCCGCTTCCCTCAGCGCCTTAGAGCCCGCAACGGCAGCTCCGTGGCGGCGCCCCCTCCGCATTCCCCGTCCTCCGCGCACCGCCGCTGCTACTGCCGCTGGCGGCAATACCCCCGCCCGCTCTCCCGCGCGCTCCGCTGCCGCCCGAGCCCTCCTCAGCGCCCCGTCTCCATCACCGGCGCGGGGGCGGTGGCGCGGGAGGCGGGCGCAGGGAAAGGGGCGGTGACTGCTCCAGCGCGCGGACACGACCCCCGCGCGCCCGCGCCCACCGGGCGGAGTCCACGCTCCTCGCCCCGCCTCGCCGCTACCCCGGATGTGCGCGGGGGGCTAGCCGCCGTTACGGAGGGGTTCAGGAGGCCTGTGCGGGCGTGGTCCCACTGCTGCCTCCCCTGGTATGGCAAAACTGGTGGGCGCGGGCTTTGTCGGTTTCCCGCCTGTGCCCAAATTGCGAGGGCGCTGTTCGTTTCGGTCGGTTCTAGTCAAACAACGCGGGTGGAAGCGCGGCCGGCCTGCGCCCTCTAGCCCTTTGGCTGCGGGAGGGGTGGGGCGTGTGGCTCCTGTTCCTGGTGTATGGGCCTCTGGGCTGTTAGCGCATGGCTGCGTGCAGGAATTGGGGTTGCGGGTGGTGTATGTGTTTGCGGCAAGGGAGCACGTGTGGTGTTTCCCTGCGTCATCCCTGCTGCGCTGACACCTGCTACACCCACAGTTACATACGCTTTAAAAGTAGGTGTGATCTGTGAGGGCTGCTTGACTTACTGAATTGTCCTTTCTAATGCCTTTTGATGGGGGCCACCAGCGACAGCAGTTCCCAGCTTCTTGCAGGCCACAAGGGGTTTTGGTGTAGCTTGTGTGCCACCAACATGGTACTTCAGCAGTGATTTTAGCATCCATGGTTGAAGGACATGTTGCACTGGGTCATTAGGCTGTAACAAGCCTCCTCTTAGCAGGGGCCCCTGAGCAAGGCAGCAGGCTGTGGATATGGGACCCACTGCAGCACCAGAATGTTAGGCACATGCCCTATAACAATGTTTATGTACTAAGATTATTTAATACAGCTACTAAATTACTTCAAACTGCCCCTCCTCAGATATATTTTGACACTTGAATTCTGGGAAGTGTTTTATCTTTTCCCTACTCTAAAATTCAGATTTTTTAAGTTTATAGATCAAAGTTTATATGCCCTCTTTAACTAGCAAAGTTTCAGTGAAAAAAACAGCACTGAGTTTCCTTGACGAGGGAATCTTAAACCTCTGAAATGATGTATAACTTTGAAGAAATATTTGTTTACAGAACCCCCCAAAAATGCTGTGTATATTTAACAGGATCCTTGATAGAAACCCTAAACAGAATTTAAAGGTGGGGGGGGAAGGGGGAAGCAAGTATGCAGACAAAGTCAGGTGAGTGCTGAACACCATCATACTGACACCTCACAGTTCTGTGGGGAATTTTTGCTGCTGCTTCAATTTCTTCCTCTCTTTAAAGGTCTCTCCGTTCAGATACTGACTGGTTGACAGCAGTGTGGTATACTTGCTTGCTTTTGCAAGTGTTAAAGAAGGTAATTCAGGCCCAGCCTCTTTAAGCAGGAGAGTGTAGGCAGCAGCTTGATGGTTGCACTTGGACTCATTTACCTGTCTCCCCTCACTGGGGCGAGTCAAAAGCAGACAATGGATTCCTGAGGAGAGGAGACACCTAGCCAGGGTAAACTGAGGCTTAGACTAAAAGTGGCTTTGACTAATATTGACTGAAATAGTTTTAATAAAAAACATTTTGAAAAATTCTTTAAATTGGAGTCAGGTGACAGAGCATGTAAAAATAACCAAGGTAGCCAAAGCATAAACAGTAGGACAAGGAGGCATTCTCTGCCCAGCACAGGACTTGCACATATGTTCACCTTCAGTGAGCTGAATGAGATTCCTTGTGTGCTTAAACAACTTAAATGTTGGAGCTCGGCTGTATTGCTCAGCTGATACATTCACCAGGGACTGTGTACTACAATAGGCAGCTTCCCTGTGAGAGAGAATGCACACCACTGCAAGACCCATAGAGCTGCCTTCATTTAGCATTTCTTGAGGATTGAATATGTGTGTGTTCATACACAGGCAGGTAATATAAGAAGTATCAGGCTTTTCTGTGACAAAAATGTATGTTTAGTAGGCAAGCAGCTTAGGACTTGTTCCATTATGATTGGTGATGCTAGAGGATGTATCCTAAATTCCTCTGGTGGAATGTCTTTATGACATCTCGATTATCTATTCTGTTGCATTGCAACTGTATCCAGGAAACTCACAGAGCAAAATTGTTATCAATTTCATGAAAAGTAGTAGTCAGGGTGAGATATTTAGATAGAGCCAGAGATACTTTAAGAAGTGATGTGCATTCACTAAACCATGTAGATAAGATGATGTAATTTTGGAGTAACTGTACATCCAAAAACGTAGTCTATAATATAAAGACTAAGTTTATGGCATTTGTATTAAGAGAAGTATATTGAGGTTCAGGTTTATGGATTGTGGAGCACTACTATGTCAACTTTGAAAAACTGTTATCAGAGGGATCTTTTAAAATATGTACATCTCCAACTCAGGAGAACTAATAAAGAGATTTTTTAAATCTTTGTGATGGTTTGCAATTATAGTCAGTGCTATCCTAATTTGACAAGACCCTCAGATTACTCTAACATACATACTGCAAAATGCCTGACAGGGAGAGAGAAAGAGGGAAAAAAAGGAGAGGGGAGAGGGGAGGAGAGGAAGAAAGAAAAATGGATTTTTCTTGCTTTATAGTTACATGTTTGTCCTAGCTTCTTCAGTCTGGTGAAGAGAAGGCTCTGAGGAGACCTTACTGTGGCCTTCCAGTATCTGAAGGGGGCTACAAGAAAGCTGGTGAGGGACTTTTTAGGAGGT
Source organism: Galbula dea (assembly GCA_013399015.1). Classification (NCBI taxonomy): domain Eukaryota; kingdom Metazoa; phylum Chordata; class Aves; order Piciformes; family Galbulidae; genus Galbula; species Galbula dea. The sequence continues at coordinate 125,635 of VWZX01008378.1, read as the reverse complement.
CAGGTAGTGATAGGACCAGGGGGAATGGATACAAACTAGAGGAGGGGAGATTTAGATTAGACATTAGGAGGAAGTTCTTCACTATGAGGGTGGTTAGACAGTGGAACAGGTTGCCCAGAGAGGTTGTGGAAGCCCCATCCCTGGAAGCTTTTAAGACAAGGCTGGCTGGGGCTCTGGGCAACCTGATCTAGTGGATGGTGTCCCTGCCAAGCAAGGGGGTTGGAACTAGATGATCTTTGAGGTCCCTTCCAACTCTGGCAATTCTATGATTCTATCATTCTAAGCTGTGCCACTCCTCTGGTGTATTCAGAACCCCACAAAATACCAGGTCTGAGGAAAACAGCTAGTACACTACAGAGAGGAACCCCCTGTGTAATTTGTGCTGTAGCTGGACACAGTTGGTACTGTAGGTCTCTGTACTATGTGTGTGCCCCACCTACCAGTGCAGAGTGGTGAACTGACCAAGACAAATGCCAAAGCTACCAGGCTCAGGGCAGATGAGGAACTGAAGTTCAGACTACCTACGAGGTAAACAAAGGCACCAGGGGCCAGATCCCACAGACAGGCTATGTGCAACTGTAATTCATGTCAGCAGCATGGCTTATTGTTGTGGCACAACAGCCAGGAGCAGCCTTGCCAAAGAATCCTCACAGAACCAGGACTAAGATGTTCCCCAGCTGAAGCAGGTCACTGTGTCAGAGTGGCAACTTGCTGCATCAGAATCTGAAGCAGCATCCTATCTGAACTGAAGAGAAACAAGCAGTACCTTAAGAGAGGTCATTTTGCACTCATTCAGTATTTAAATGGTGTTTTTAAGAGAAAAACTTAGAAATCAAAAGTATATTTACATGGCAGATACAGTCTGCTTTGTAAAATGAAAGAAATAGGTAAACACTGTCCTCAGGCCAGCTTTGGGGTAGTGCTTGTCCCACCAGAGCTAATTGCCAATGAGAAAATTGGCACCTATTGTTGAGGTTGTTACAAAGGGCATCATAACCTAACTTTATTATAGCAAATGTTGAACTATATTTGCATTATTTCCATCAAATTATCTTTATTTTACAAGCTGTCTGCAATAGCTGTTCTTGGAAGCTCTCCAACAAAGCATCCTCTTTGGGGCTACTAACTGCAAATAAGATTAAAGCTTAATATGTCTTGTAATCAGTTTTCTTTTAAATAGTGCAATTTGATTTCTTATGGTCAGCTGGGATCACATGTATCCTCATCTCTTCTGGTTTTCAACTTGCTGCTCTAAATCACCCAAAAAGGCAATCTGCCCACAGATGTCCTTTCATCACTTTTCCTAGTGTCAGCTAAGAGGTATCACACACAGCTTCTATTCCAGAATCCAAGACTTCTCTCTATTAAGAGTTCTTTTTTTTTTTCCTCTCTAGCCTGGACAAGAACAAAGCACTATGTCCTCTATTTGTTTCAGTGACAGGCAGTGAATAAACATGGGTAAAACTCCTTTGCTCAAAGCAAGCAAACAGGAGCAGGTAATCTCTGTACACCTCCCCTGTATGATGGATTTGCTCCAAGACAGCTGCAGCAGTACTGGGTGTTTTTTTTATCTTGATAACAATAAAAATACCCTTTGGGGCAAATGGCAAGTAAGAGAGAGAAAGCACCACCAGAACTTAGTCTGTCTTTCATGAATCTGATCTCACCCCACTTGCAAGGGTGGGAGGAGGGAACAGCTGGGATCTGTCCTGGCACCCCAGAGGGGAACATAGAGCATCTTTCATCTCCCAGGGTACAAGGATCACAGCACTCTCACTTCCCACGGATGCTACCTGAGCCTATGAGTGCCCAGCTCTTGTCCACATTGCCCCTTTGCTGGGGAGGAATAAGAGGGAGAATCTTTCACCCCATTCCTTCCCCTGTAAATGGACTGGAACTAGGATGCTGTCCTGTATCTGAGGAAAAAGGTAAGGACAGAAAAACTGAGAGACTGGATCAGCAAAACTGGAGTGGGTAAGCCTAAGTCTACAGATAGCATGTGACTTTAACAAGCTAATAATTATTAAATTAATTAGTACCATGTGCAAGCTGACTAGCAGCCATGCTGTGCTACTGCCATCTATGCTGCAATGTTGTAGGACAGAAGGATCAGGAGTTGCAGGAGACTGTCATTAAATTAGGAATGTGCTTGATAAAAGAGAATGCTGTTTGTGACTCCTGCCCTTTCTTTTATGCACTATTCCTAAAATTCACCTTAACTGATGCTATACTTTTCCTACTGAGCCTACTGGAGCAACCCATCAAAGGCTATTTTCAGAGTGTTAGTTCCTCATGGTGAGCTAGTTTCTCAAATCTCAGCCCTTAATTTTTACTTCTGTTAATTTTCCTAATGAAAACAAGCTCTAGGACAACATCAGAGCATTCTGGTACAGTTTGGTTGTCAGAGGTCCAAGATGGTTTAAACCAAGTTTGCCAAAGGCAATTGCTTCCAGATACAAGCATTTCAAAGAATGTAAACACCAGTTTTCCAAGTGTTGTTGGAAGGTTTTGGCAGGTATGACAGGGCTTCCTTTTCCATCCACACTAAGCCTGCAGTGTATTCATCATTCTTACACAGGCTGGTGTTATTCCATATGTCAACATTTGTTTTGATACTTCAAAGTTCTGTTCCAGGAAAAAGAAGAGCACTGTGTTTCTAGGATATTTCTGTCACAGCAACACTATTTCACACTTAAAACCCAGTGAGAATATCCACAACTACAAAAGGTGTACAAAAAAACCCCCTAATTGTTACACTTCATTAAAATATACATGTGACCAAAAGGACTCAGGACCTATCCCAAACAGCTCTAGCTTTTACAAAGCAAAAGTGACTGGCCCTGTTCTGGAAGAAATATGAATCAGCTTTCTCCCAAGAAAAATGAAGCAGCCTGAGGGTGACATAAAGGTATAGTAAACCTCTAAAAGATTAAGTCCATTTTATTTTTACCACAGTAGCTTTATGTTATGGATAACCAAAGACAAGATATAATTTTAGGTAGCCATCTGAAAGTTCATAAACCTGGTTAAAGCAAATTTTCTCAAGCCATCTTAAAAAAAACCCAGTAAAACTAGCAACTAATATGTTTGCCTGATATACTGTTGTGTCTACATGATAGTAAGGCATGTCTAACACCATTTGTTCTCCCTGCAGATGGGATCCCAGTGTTCCTATTCCAGCAGGATGTTTTTGTCACTGACTTAAAAACAGTAAGTGATTAAGTCTAGAGCAGACACTAAATGTTTTCACATAAAAGCCTGTCACAGATTTCTCACCCAAATGCTTCCATTTATCCTTCAATACTTATCATCATTGTTAACACAGTGGGTCAGCAATACAATTTTTTGCCAAAAGTGGTACAAGACTATTTGGTAAGGGATGCCAGAGGCCACTTGGAAACCAATTGTTTGAAAGAGGAGGTGTCTTCTGAAAAAGGAACTGTAAAAGTGGCACCTGAAGGCTTCAGCTTTGTACCTCAGTAAATAGGCTCTATTTATCATATAGAGAAGACCAAAGGAGAGGAAGCAGCTTTCCCACAGACAGGTCTGCAAAATGAAGGTACCATCTGCTCCACACATCACAGATTAACCACAATAAAGAGGCTGAATTGATCAGTGTAGAGAACTACTGCATCATTAAAATATGCCTTCAGTGACAACTGAAAAGTTTCATTTGCCTTCAGCAGGTTGCTAGTGGAGGCAGTGACTGGAACTTAATAAACAATTGTGATAGAAAAGCACAAGCAGCAGAAGAAAGCAGGAGCATCTCTTTTTAGTTACCAGCATCATAAGAAATTATTGGCAGGTAAAGGAAGTGGACTGATGTGATAAAAATGCAGTATTCACTACTCACTTTCAGGTAGAACAAACCCTTAAGTACTGGGTAGGTTTTCCCATTAGTCTGGTGTTCCAAGCCTTGCATGTGCATTGATCAGCGTTCCCACACACCATTTCCAGGCAAAAGGACTCCACCCATAATCTGGATTCCAGTTTTATTGCCCAATTAACGTTTTAAAATGGTCCACACCCACTGCAATTCAATGATTTAATGACATTTACCGTTTACTTAAATGACATTGCAAATGAGCTATGCCTACATGAATGGTTTGGGTCAGACCAAAGGTCTGTCTGGCTTCATATTCTCTCTCCCACACCCCCAAAGTGGGTACCCAAGGAAAGATTACAAGGGCCATTACAAAACATGGGGGCATCTCCAGCTGAACTTGGGTTTAGTTTCTCTTTTCAATACAAAGGTGATTTGCAATTCACTTATTTTCTACAACTTGCAGAAGCCTGCAGAGGCAATAATGCTGAAGATCATAGTCAACTAGGTCTCCCCATAAGTACATGCTTAATAGTAGCTGCATGTGAGCTTTGTAGACACGTGAGCTGCTTGCAAAAGCAAAAGGTAAGCATCACTTCTATGTCTTAATTCAATTTCTCCCTTCTGATCTGTCCCAGACCATTAGAACCAACACTTTCCCTAGAGTTTTGATTTCTGGAACTAGTGGACAACATGTGTGTAGAGTCAAATAATTGATCCAAAGTATAGAGAGGCTTTACTACACAACCAAGGAATAGTACATCATTCAGTTCTTTGTTAAAAATGTTCAAGTATTAGGAAATTGTCTAACATTCTTACAGCTCTGTTCTTATTCTTAAATCCTTCTACCCCACAATCTCAAAGTATATGCAAGTATGTCATATTTTACCTAAGATACATTTGAGCAATAAGGGCATTCTAAGAAGTCTTCTTCTATCTTGCTGGGTAGCAATGATCTTTGCTATTGGTATATTCACTGCCTGCCTTCCAGGGTTGCACTGATTTTAGACAAGGTGGGTAAAAATCACTCTATTTGGAGCTAGTTTAATGCTTGGTGCCTGATTTCTAAGTCCTGCACTGGAACACAGTACACCATGGCTAAGCACAAGCCCAGAACAGAGGGATTAGAGAAAGAAAAATCCAGCACCTCAAGGTAATACTTGGCAGCTGCCATTTCAGCCCTAGAGCTACAGCAGCTGCCACAAGCAAAGCAGCAATCCTTAGAAAAGGCAAAACAAGGAAGATCTGCCTGAACTGTTGATCTGTTTCTCCTTCCCACCTTGTGGCTTGCCTGCATTTTTAACTCTTTCTTTATGCACTGCAAATCATTCTACCTGGAAAGTAATCTTATGGATCCAGGAGAAAGACCCTTACACAATACAGCCAACAGAAACCTCTCCTCCTTTCTCCCCAGCTGCACCCAAATCTTATGTAGTAAAATTAAAAATAAGCCACATTATTTCTTTGATACCTGCTCAGAAATCATAGCACAGGGGGCTAGGACAGAAAAATGATTTCAAACAGAACAAGCACAGAGATTGTACAAGCAATGAGCTACAGAATTAGGAGGAGAACAAGATGGGACATATGGTCTAGAACAAGCACAGCAGCATTAAATTCATGTATTTAGTTTCACATGAATCTACCTTCATACCTTTCTTTTCCTCCAGTCTTTTCTTAAACCAAAAAAGGGTTAATTTCCAGGGTAAGGGAGGAGCAGATGTGTTTGAGCAGAGAGCTCAGTAAGTAGGTATTTCCAGAGAGCTTCAACGAAATGCTTAAGACAATGCCCAAATACCACAAGTCCCAGTGAGATCTTGAAGCTTGCTATGGCAAAGAGACAATGGAAGTAAGCTAAAGACAGTGCAGGAATGTGATGTTTCCTTCTCCAACCGTTCCCAAAGTCTGACAACCTTTGTGTGAACCTCTCCATCTGACAGACTCAACAGCAAGATGCAGCATGTGGCAAAGGGTGTGGAAGGTAATATAGTGATCTCCTTGGGGTAATAAACTGCATTTCAGTTGCCCTGTACTAATTCTGGGTTAATAACATCCATCAGAGTCAAGAGTAAGCACCAATCATAATTTACAAACTACTGTTGTAAAGTTGCACCTTTGCATCTAAACAAAGTCTTGCTTTTGGTCTACTCATCTGAATGTGCACAAGACCTGATTATTATTATATATTGGGAACACTGGCACTTTGGTTACTGCAAGTCTTAGACAAGTAAACATGTTGGATGTTGGACATCCACCCCATTTTTGTTTCACTTGAATTTCTCACAGATTTTGCTGCTGCAACTGTCTCAGTTGCATTCTTGTTAGACTTCTACCAGACAGCTACAATTTCACCAAGGCCAGGAGACACCACATTTAATCCAAACTAAACTTCATGTGACCCTGTAACACAAGTAAGGTTACCTCTGCTTTTTTGGGAAGCAAACTGGGGTCTTGCCTCAGGTTGCAAAGCAAGTCAATGACAGTGTCAAAAGGATTCAAGGCTTCACCTCCTCTCCCATTCCTGTGCTTCCTTACTAAGTCATGCTCATATTTTGCCACACACATCTCACACTTCACTGAGTACATCCATGTTTAGCACAGTTTGAACAGTAAAACTCACTTTATTATTTAAAATTTCCTTCTTTGGATAAATAGAAGGCTTTGGATAAAGAGAAAAGTGCCTTCTTCAAAGACACACTTGCAAAAGAAGGGTTAAATCTCTCTATTTGAAAGACTCTTTATGGTCTGCATAGTTATTCTTTTGGGGCATGACATCATCCTTAGCCCAGAACAGTAAATTATTCTCCCTGAAAATTCCTTTCATTACTCTCAGATTGTTAAACATCACCTAGTTGCAAATTGGTAACTGCTGTCTGTTGTCAGAAATTGATTTGCATGCTTCTTTCTTTCCATTACATGCTGGTGGTCTCTTACCTTTGGTGTCTACAATAGAACTAAAGATGTAAATATTTTAGGATGCAGAGAATAACTTATGCTAGCCTATTTGCTTGTTTGCAAACCTTCACTTATTTCCTTTTTCAAAAGGACCTTTTGTATTGTAAACAAATCCACAGTTACACATCCTCTGATATTACCTCAACTGCAAAATACAATTTTCTACCCAGCCAAGTATTACAGTCTTGTTATGGTGGATCAGGCCCTTATTCTGAACAGTTCTGGCTGAAATGAATCAAATAACCTCCAGTGCATTTCTCTTCTTTACTGCACTATTATTTACTTCCACCTAAATCATGGCTTTTAGGCACAAAGTACTGCTTTGCTTCTAACACCCAAAGTGATGAATTCTTGGTCACATATTCAGAGGAGGAAATGTCTCCCTTTCTAAATTTCTTCTAGCTATGCTGTAAATCAACCAGAGTTTATATTTCTATTAAATAGGCAGATTTTCCTCCCCTGATGTGTCCAATATATATTTATTTGGTTTGGGCTCTCACAGTTGCTCACCTTGCTGCATCCCAAACAACAAGCCCTGATATTCTGAACAGTGCCTTTATTAGGGCTGTTGTTCTAGAGGCACTTCCCTGGAAATTTGATTGAATTTTTAGATACATACAGATACAGAGCTGAAGAAAGGAAATGTACACAACTGATTATTTTTCTATTTGAAAACTAGTTTTCCTGCTGTTCTAGACAGATGGAGAGAAAAAAGATGGTACTTAATGAGGTGGGACATTGTGCTTCTTGACAGAGCTGCTGAGCCAGAATACCATTTTTTAAAGTGGAAACCAATGCAGCAGATAATGTACCTTTCAAACATAGTTTTAAAGTGAAAACCAATACACAAACCAACTCATCTCACCTAATTTTCTCATAGCAATACTAGCGTGGTTTTATTGCCCATATTTGTATTTATTACTGCTCCCTTTTCCTCCCAGTTCCTAACCCTCCTTTTTTTTTTTCTTAAGTAAAGAGAAGTAAGCAGATAACCCTCAAGATAAAAATACCAAAGAAACTATGCACAATTCCCCCTGAATTCTTTCAAAGCATGCCACTGAAGGAGTATGGTCATGCACTGTAAGCTCTGGCCAGTGTGGGACATTGTCTTACACCACCAGAATAAAAATGCTCTTCTAACTAGATCAAAAAAGTTTATAAACAAACAAACTTTAGAAATTCTATGCTGGCAAGGTTAAATTGCCCTCTGCTCTGAAACTAAAGATTGAAACCATCTGAGCAGGCAAAAAAAAAAAAAAGGATGTCAATTATCTAAATGAGCTTGTGCTTTACATATAGCTTATTAATAAATATATAGTCACCACATCAATTCTACTGAGCAAATCCAGACAGCAGGAAGCTTATTTTAGGCATGAGATTTGGGAAGCATGCAAAAGAGAAGGCTCATCCAGAGCTGGTGCAGTCAGTTGGAAGAATGCTGTTAAATGGGCTGGATTTCAGAGGACCTCAATGGGAAACAGTCCCATACATCTGGCTGTTAAGAGCTGGAGTGAAAAGCTGTGGTCTTCTACATCTACTCCCAGCTACACAGAAGCCAGAGTCACCTTGACTGTCAGCATCCATCAGCAGGCTGGAGTGTGTACTATCCAAGGTCTACAGACCTTCCCCTCTCAAAATTCCCAATGGCTGCAAGACTCTTTTTCCAATTAAAACCAAATCAGATGACCCCTGCAGCAGCACTCAAAAATGTAGCTTTTGAAAATTCACAAAGCCAGCTCAGATTCTTCAAATGTAATTTGGGAATAATTCTAATTTAATTGTTGCCTTTTGCCTCAAGAGTTTTTGTGCCTATGTGAATTAACAATTCCAAGCCAAAACCTAAAAGCATTTTGCTGTAACAGTAGATGTTAATGTAAAAGCTAATGGAGATTGTGCTTACCAGTGAATAAGGCACAAAGGAAATAATAGCCCCAAAGAGTTTGGCATCTGAGGGCCCATTAAATTCAGTGGGACTACTTCCAAGATTAAATGAACACTTCTGGGCTAAGTATTTGTGAGATCAGTTTCATTTGGTAGACATAAGACACAAAACTGCCCCTTGAGACCAGGAGAATAATTCTGCATAACAGCAGGCATGTACTCACTCTTACTCTAGTCAATAGCAAAGCTTAATGATAGTAGGAGAGCCCTCTGAAGTGCTTTCTACATGCACTCACATGCTTCTAGGTATGCATATAGAACTTTTATCTTCATATATATGTCTGTGTATGTAACTGCCAGTTACATATATATATTATATATATATATTATATATATATATATATATATAACATATTATATATTATATATAAATCTCTCTATATGCACATATATTAAGATCCAGTCTATCACTGCTGTAGTAGCATATATTGTCATATGAGAACATGTAAGCTAGCAAAGCAAGGGGGTGGTTAGAATACAAAGCCTTTCATACAGGTTACAACTTCATTCTCATTAAGACATTAAAGGTCCCAATTTCAGTTTTAGAGTCAAAACCTTTTTGAGTATATGAAGTAACTCCTCTTTCTGGAGGAAGTCTAGCTTCCACTATGATCCATGGAGAGTTTTCCTCTGCTTCCAAAAAGAATCAGACCAGCTCTTGCTTCATCCAAGCAGAAATCATTCAGACAAGACTATGGTGTCCCTGCTGATGCAGGAGTTGGGTCTTGTACTAACATATTTTAAAGCACTGGATAATTAATAATTACCAATAAAGGGGGAAAAAAAAGTCACACCTACCAACAAATACCACAGCCAACCAAGCCTATTTCTTTGATGGTTTGTTTCAGATGTAGCAATTTACAATTTTAATTTTACTAATGTTACAATTTTAAACAACAAGAATTTTATGAAAGGGGGAAGTGAATATTGACCACTGCATTGGAATTAGATGGGTTAATATTCTGACAGGATATAAGGAATTAAAACCTAAAAATTACAAGGGATTAGGATCTGCAGGAAAACCCCTGCTTCTCATGATGCTGTTCAAGCTAGTTTCTGCTATTAATATTGAGCTACAAGGTTAGGGTTTTATTTGTTTGAACACTAAATTGTTATTTATGCAAACAGTCCTGAAATAGAATGAAATTACTGTATCTTTTTAAGTAGGGGATTGAAAACTGCCTATATGCCTGCAAAATCATCACTGCTCCATCAGTTAAAAATACATCCCTTATTGCTGTCATTTAATCAAAAGCCAATCTTCTTAAGTTATTAAACAGAACTGGCTTCTTGACATTAGCTAATACCAACATTAAACAAACAAAATGAATAGCTTATCCAAAATTTAAGACAAGTGTGAAAAGGAAAAAAATATTTTCATGTCATTGGAGAAGACTCCTTTCTCCAACAAATAAAAAGAAAATATTGGCAATTTCAACAAGCACTGGCAGAGCACACATTAAGAAAATCACTTAAGATAGCATCAATATTTTAGATTTTCTAACATCTGTTTACAGTCAAGATTTTTTTCCTGAAGTACTATAAATTGGCAATTGTTCATCTACAGTAATGGACCCAATTACTCTTTCCCCAGATTATGCAATGAGCATATTCAGTAACTGAGATAATTAAGCAATAAACATATACTTTGAGCTACAGCAAAGCCTTGCCAGCATTAATTCTGCCAAATCAGAAGACATGCACACATTGCAATGTCGTTTATTCCCACTCCATTTTTCAGTACTTTGTCCTCCACTGTTGCTAATGCACTATTGCTTTGAAAACAGTTAAAATGATGGTCTGACCACATGCAGTTGGAAGAAATTAGTGTGTGACCTTCAACACTCCTCAGAAACACAGATGCCAGTTAAAGTTATGTAGCATTAGAAAAAACCACTACATGCAAACTTAGACATTACAGATGTCAATATACTAAGCAAAATGCTGAAAGAGATTCAATTGCAGAGCTGTGTACACTACAGGCCTACATTACAGAAACATCACCTTTTTAAAAGCCTCCCTCACCATCTCAATTTAACTATCAGCATTTGTCCCTAACCTTTAAATCTGTGAGGAATACTGTTGATTTCCATTAATTTTTCATGGGTTTGTTTTTGTAGGCCCAACACTTGATGGTTGCCTTTGAAGGCCTAAACCCCCTTAACTTTACTAAATCCACAAGAGAACAGAAATGCTTCACACCATCAAACAGACATTTTCTAAACTCTTTTACAATTTCCTAATGGGGAGAGACAGAATGCCACTGCAGATTAACACACCTTCTTTCACTTTGAGCACCTGAGGTGAATCTAGTCTGCACAGAAGTGACAAAAAAATCAATCTAATCTGACAGTGGTGAAATCATTAGGCATAATTATATGCATTTCCAGATCTTCAACTGGAGAAGACAGATTCATTGGAATCTTTCAAGATAGGAATTTAAATGATATTTGGAGTTTTGTTTTGTTTTTTTAAATCTAAATCATGCTGAAAACATTTGCTTTCAGTCATAAAAGATGTAAGGTGATGAAGGCAGTGTCTGTCTGTTCATATCAGCCCTTAATATTTGCTACAGGAAACAACACATTCCCATGCCAAAAGTGTGTCGGAGGAAGGAAGGAATTGGGGGAAGGGAAAAAACCTTGACATGTACTCAGTTGCAACATTTGTCATTACCCAAAAACATGTGTTCCATTTTTAATGATGGGCTTCTCTCCATTAAAGGAGCAGAGATCTTAGTTTGCTCATACAGAATCACAGAATCATTAGGGTTGGAAAGGACCCTCAAGATCATCTAGTCCAACCGATAGCCCTACACTACTCTTATCCCTAAATCATCCCCTGAAGAAACATCCATCCTCTTCTTAAAAACCTCCAGGGATGGCGACTCCAACACCTCCCTGGGCAGCCTATTCCAATATCTCACCATACAATGATTATTTCATACAATGAAATAATCAGCAAAATTCCTCATTGCAAAGGGCTGTATATATCCACCTAATGCAAGCGAATAAACTCAGCCCCTCTGCCAAATTCAGAGCAATGGATGTGACCAGGAAAGCATAACTTAGACTTGAAGCTACTTTGGCTTTGTCCTCTCACTCCAAGCTTGCTGAGCCATATTCAACTACAAATTAGGAAATAAAGACACAGTAACAGGCTGACACACCTATTTTTTGTCAATGATCTCAGCAACAACACATTACACAGTGCTGAAAAAAATCTAGTTTGTTTAAATAATCATGCCTACTGAAAAGATTCAAATGGTTCTGCAAATTTTTTACTGTATAACAAGACATATTCAACATCACACTGTTAAATGTTCTTCATCAAAATCTTTCTTCAAGAGTTAAAATGCATCCATTTAAAATCCCAGTATTTGAATAATGAAGAGAGAGATGATGAAATCATTGTATCCTGAGCATTAAAAAGCACAAATCTATGTGTCAGAACTAGGAATTAAACTAACAAATTTGTACTTGGTGAAAAAAAGTTTCTCATGCAAAAAAGAATCACATTGTTTGCTACTACTGTCATTATTTTTCTGCCCAGAAGCACATGGATAGTGGAAACCCAGCTAATATGAACTACTTGGATTTCCAGAAGTGCAAAGGAACCTAAGCACTTATCAAAAAATAATGAAAGTTCCTGCACAGACACAGGACTTATCAAAAACTAGAATATAATCACCTAAGAGAGTTAGGGAAGTAAATAGTCTTCACAGATGTCAGTCCTGGGACTTGTCCTGCTTGTTGTGCTTCTAATCAAGCTAAGAAAGGGGTGTAGCAAGGTGGCAAAAGTTCCTGATACAACTTCATTATTTAGGGAAGTAAAGGTCAGGGGTCTTAATGAACTACATACAGACTAACATAATGTTACTAACTAGATACAGACTTAGTAATTAGGCAATAAACCAGCACAGGAAATTCAATATAGATAAATGTAAAAAGATACACAGGAGAATAAAGTTGTCCAAATTTTAAATACACAATGAGTTGACCAGTATTACTCAGGCAAAGAGACCTTGAGGTTAGGACAGATGATGGAAACATAATCTTACAGTCAAAAAAGGAAAATCACCTATTTGGAAAGGAATTTAAAATAAACCAGAATATAACTTTGCTACCTATAGCATGTCTGTATCTTAAAGTCTGTCTGCAGTTTGTTCCCTCCACATGAAAGCATGTAGAACTGAAAATTTTCCAAACAAGGCAACAAGGAGAATCCAAGCATCATCCTCCATATAAGAAATAACTAAGAAATCTAGAACTCTCAAGTCTAGAAACAGAAACATTTCAGACTCAAGAAGGTAAAAGTATATAAAGTCCTTAGTGGCAATGGAGAGGGTGGGTTTTTAATGTCTCTCCAAAAAAAAAAAAAACAAACCCAAACAAGAGCCAAAAAGCACCAAATGAAGCTAGAAGGGAGTCAGGTTCAAAACCAAGAGAAAGAGGTGGGTCATCACATGTGTTTCAGCTGCAAGAACTTCTGGTTGTGGGATACCATGAACACCAGCAGCTCAGACCTGCTCAGGGAACACCAGACAAATTCACAGAACTGGAATCTACCAAGAGCTATTAAATACACAGAAACCATCTACAGAACAACTATCACCCTGTGGAGTTGCCCTGTCTGCAGAGTTATCTCCAGAGATTTGCTTTCAGCTGTCACTGAGGATGGTCTACTGGGTTAAAGAGTCTGACCCTGTATGGCCAGCCTCCCATTCTCACTTTTGTATGAAAGAATATGGCTTTTACAAATAAAGGATGGAATTGACAGAACCACAGAACACAGAGCTGGAAAAATTCTTTAGAGGTCATCTAATCTACTCTGCTGTCTCATGGTAGAATCAGTTGTATGTGATCTTTTGTGGCAGATATCTAACCTGTTTTACAAAACCTTCAGAAACAAACTGTTCTAGTGTGAAGCTGGCCTCCTCTGAGAAAACAAGTCTTCCTTGTTTCCAGAGAAGGAAACTTCCTTATTGCAAAGTTAATCTCTTTTTCTTTATTTTTACAGACATGGAGAGAGATGCTTGCTTCCTCCCTCCCTGCAGTGTCCTTTCATATCCTTGTATCCTTAGACTCACCTTCCAAAACATACAAAGAAAACCCAGACCATCTGAATTTGTAGCCAACTAATCACTGGAAGAAACAAAAAAACCCCACCACACAACAAAAACACAAACAAAAAAAAATCACCAACCTAAACAAAAAGACAAAAACCCAAAAAAACCCCAACACTAAAACCAAAGCACTAAACACCAAACCCCTGCCAAGTACCAGAATTCTTCTACATATTTATTACCCACTTGAGTGCATCACTGAAACCAACAGAACAGGAATGGCCTATACTGCTTGGTAAATTGAGTTCATCTACAGTAAGCACAGAGAACAGTTCTTCCTTTTCTGTACAAATCTCCTCCAGCCCCCTTCTCCTCCTTATGCTGCACATATAACCCAATTTCTCAATCACTCTTCACAGATTCCTAGACCCCAGAGCATCCTTTTATTCTCTTCAAGAAAGATAAGGAAGATTTGGAGAGAGTCCAGAAGTGTCATGCTCCAAGCTAGACATAGCATTCAAACTGAGCCTAACCAAAGCTTTGACAAGTGGAAGGATTGCAGCATGTGCCTTGCAGGCTTGCAGCTAGTGTGCCCTGTATGTCTCAAGGCACTGCAACACTGATGATTTGTACCCAGCTCATCATTTACTCAGGCTTTGCAATCCCTTCTACTGCAACTGTTATCCAGCCATTTCTACCCCAGCCCATGATTTATGTAGTTCAAATTATTAGCAATTATTTGTCTTGTAGAACACTTTTTACCCTAAAAGAGATGATCTTTTTTAGGAATGTCCCAAAATTGACACTGATGCTAAGCTGTATCAATTTGATTCTCTTGGTCACCTCACATGAACTCTCAGGATTTCCCAGAATCAACAGACAAGACTCTTACAAATTGATGGCTATAGAAATAAATTATGAATTTGTACTTGAGTGGGCTGGTTTATTTTATACATACATATTAACAAAACAAATGAAAACAAAAGCACTAAAACCCACCTTTTCTTTTTCTTGACATTTTAATCTTATGCTCCAACTACAGTGTCCTCTTGGTTTGCTATTCAGTTAGCAAATTCACTTAGGGGTTCTTTTTGTCTGTCTCATCATCTGGTTTGCTCAGTAGAAACTCAGCAGACCAGAGGCCCTGGCTAAGACATTCATTGGGTAGAGTCTGACTAGTTCAGCACCCACCAGAGTGGTTTCTCTAGCATGAGGATTCCTAGCTTGCATTTGAAAAAAAAAAAAGAAATTAAAAATGAAGAGAGACTGAGAAACAAAGCACCAAAGTCACCATGTTATCAAGCAGACAACACATATTGGTTGCACTTTGCATCTTCATCTTTTGGGGTATTTTTGCATTGAGAAGATAATAGTGAGCAAAGCAGGCAACATTCACAGATGACTCACTAACATTTAGAGATACTGCTAGCAATATTAACTTACTCAAATTTATATCCTAGCTGCAATAAAAGTACCACAGCCTTAATCTACAGGCAAATGCAAAATTACTGTAGAACTAAAAATGCTATAGCACTGGAAGTCTTGTTCTAACAAGCAGAGATGCATGAGCTAATCCCTGTGAGCAACTGATTCAGTGACTTCAGCCCCTGAGTTAATGAATTCAATGGGACATTTTTATTTCTCTAAATTTATTCTTTAGCTAGAATTATTAGTAAGCTGTTATATGACCATGCTCAGTCTCCAAATTGCCTGCAAACTGTTTGCCATCCCACCAAGACCTTATGTTCATAAATCAGATTAGTTACTCAGCTAATCCACATTTTTTCCAGTCTGCAAACCTACAGTATTTTCAAGGTGGTTATTACATTAAAGATTATGCAAATGAGGATCATGAGGTGTTTATCTTTCTCAGCTGAGCATTTCAGAAATCAAGAACTTGTGGACATAAATAACTGCAGAAAACTTTCACCAGAATCCAAATGCAAACTAAATAGGGAAATTCTTAATTCATTTGCACTTTCACAAAGGTAAAATTAAATCTAATATGATAAATTAATTCACAAATCTTTTGAGACAGTGTGTAAATATGTTAAATATTGCATAGTAAGTAATTATCCAAGATATAATACAGGGTTCCACTAACTGCACAGTGGCCAGTTTCTTCCTTTCAGAGTGTACACAAACACAGTAATGTTTAAAATCAAAGTCAAATATTACATGCCATTTTTTCTTTCCCAGTGTAGGACTATTTTAGCACAGTGAAAACTGTATTTAACATAACATTTTTTGTTAGATTTCTTTTGCCTACACAGTATTTTGATTAAACTTGCCAGACACACCATACATAGAATTTTTGGTCAGAAGGTAACAACACTGATAAACAGCAAGTGTGCTGCCAACATAATTTTACTGAGCTAGTAGCAAAAAAAGTTCAATAAAGTACAACTATACTGCAAACAGAACAGCACTTTGATACTCTCTTACTGTTCATTTTTGATATGTCAAATTAATCACATTTTTAAATAAACTTGGAGAAAGACAGGCTACTAGGAAAATAGCACAAAAGGCATTTCTAAAGACCCTGCTTTACTTTTTGTGTTACTAAGAATACAGAAATGGCTTTTTCAAAACTTCTAACAGGAAGGTTGCATGACAGGTTAGATATTTGATGCATGCAGTAAAAAGGCCTTTACCATTACAAAAGCAGACTCCTTAATCCAACGTTCAAATAACTATTTTAAAGGCATTCAGCATGATCTTGAAACAAACCTAGTGCAGTGCCTGCAGCTGCAAATGGCAGGGAACAAATGCAAATCACAAGAGTTCACACTGCAGGCTCTGAAAAGTCATCAAAGCTTCCAAGTACTTTTAAAGAATAATGTACAAAATGCCACCAGACCTCACAAGCTACCCTGCAGGAATCCATTGCTTTTTACCTGATAAGAGTGGTGAAGCTAAACAACTTCAATCCTTCCTTTCTCCAGAGCCTCTATCAAAATGCAAATGGCACCCAACAGAGACAAACACAACTGAAAAAAAATGTTTTTGCAAAAATAAAATACCACAAAAAGAGAGGTGGTGGAGTCACCATCCCTGGAGGTTTTTAAGAAGAAGATAGATGTGTTTCTTCAGGGGATGATTTAGGGATAAGAGTAGCGTAGGGCTATCGGTTGGACTAGATGATCTTGAGGCTCCTTTCCAACCCTAATGGTTCTGTGATTCTGTGAAATTGTACCTCTGCAATCCTGCTAAAGATGTGTAAATGAAAAGTTGTCTAATACTGTTGCTAGGAAATTGTGATGGTACAAATGACTACATAGACATCACTAGGAGATACTTCTTGACCGCAACAACTTCCCACATAGAGTTCAACCTACCACAGAATCACAGAATGTTAGAAGTTGGAAGGGACCTCGAAAGATCATCTAGTCCAACTCCCTTGCAACAGCAGGAAAGCCTGAGATAATCTTCCCAAATTCAGGAGACTCCTGCATTTTTCCTCACACATTATTACCAAGAATAAAAGCACCCTTTCCAGTTCACTGATACTATTACTTAGAGTCAGGTGGGTGACTGCTCAGTTAAAAAGCATGCAGGGTTATTGCCAAGCTGTATTAATTTTCTTATTAGTAAGGGAGCATATAAAAAATAGATCTTGCAGTACTAGTGAAAGAAACAGTGTTAACCTCAGGCCAGGTTCAAAATGAAGAGCAGGAAGAGCCACCTCTCACCAAGCCAGATTAGCAATTGCAATTTGCACTTCTTCAGGCAAACCCTCAAACGTACGACAAAGCAACTGCCCACTTACACGCGTAACAGGAACCTAGCAGGATATACATGACACATTCACCAGAACACCACCTCTTAATTTTCAGCAGGGCTGGGTGTGGACAGCCACTCAAGGACTGGGGAGAATGCAGCCTTGCAACTCCACAGCCCTTCCCCTATCCCTAATCCTGTTACTCAGCCCCTGCAGATACTCTCACCATTTACATTGTATTGGTATTTTCCAATGAGTTGTAGGTCTTCTGGGATCGTAAAGCATTTGGTACCATGAAACACTGCTTTGTACTTAATGTTGCTGAGATACACGTGGGCCTTGTGATTTTGTTTTTAGTAAACTGATTGATAAAAATGGGTACAGATAAGAAAATGCCTGGCTAAGTGCTACTTAAAACATTTCACTGATACAGCATGTTAATTCTCTGCATGATTCACATGCAGCATTTACTCTACAGTAGCATTAAAGATGCTCCTCTCAGTAAAAACATGCCTATGATAAGGTATGCTTTCTTTTTAATTGGGCATTCCTGGGAGCTGAGCACACAGCATGTGCGTGAGAAAGAGATGGGACCCAGCCCTGGGAACGAAAAAAAGCTGACTAAGACAAGATCAAGGCTTTGAGCACACAGCAAAGCAGATTTGCCTTATTCAGGGGACATGAATGACTCCCCTGCAATTCCCAGCGGCCCCTGCTAATTTCAAACTCAGGTCACCATCTTGAGCATGCGACAGGAGGCTGTCATCTGAAGCAAGAAGTAGCACATACTGCAATAGCACACATCAGCCGAAAACAATCACCAAGGACACATGCAATCATGTTTACCAGACTGCAACGCTGCTGGAAGCCTGCATGCTCAGACAGAACAACAACTACAGTTGGGAAGGATGAGGCTTGGGTATTTGGCCTTGCTTAAGCCCCTGGAAGGCAAATCTTGTCCCGCTTTTCTGCTACATAGGAAGGTGCCTGGAACACAGCCTGGAAGTCCACGCTTTTGTCTTCAACTCTCTTTCAGGCCACCTTCGAAGCTTTTGTTTTACACAGCACTGCCTGGCACCCCCACTGTGACCAAGCTCAGTCCTCATTACAGCACCATCTATAAACGTGACCTGATTTTTATGCCTGAATATCAACTTCTTGGACCTCTGCCTCTCTGCAAGGCACATACTGGGGCAGAATCTCATATACCTGCAGCTAGAAACCTCGCAGTCAAAACACTGCATAAAGGCAGCTCAAATATGGTAGTATTTGGCAAGTTGATCAGTATGTTGAATATCAGGTGGCATGCAAGCATAAAGAAGCTAAAACCAGTTTTATCAGCTTGAGAACTGTCTGCAACCTTGTATTATCACCAACCAGTTCTCCAGGGTAGGGTATGGAACAGCACAGACAATAAGGGCTGAAAACACTTCGGAGCACAGTCCGAATCAGCACAAACCCATTCTGCTACACTGCTCTGGTGTAAAATTACTCCAGATTTCAGTAGGGGAAAATTGCTGGACTGGGTCACTAGCTATGTCAAAATAGGGTGGAAGCAACTAAATCTGTAACAGTATGAACTACCCAGAAAGACATTCACTATCAGCTATCTGTAGTCCTATTTTCAAATCTTTAATGACAACTACAATTACTTGCAATTTGCATTTAAAAAAAAATTAAAGACAGTTTAAGCTTGGAAGATCACATAGACACACGGGCTTCTCCAGAGCCCATATCTTAGAACTGAAGGGAGCAATTAAAACCAGCTGCATGTTTTATCATGGCAAACGGAAAAAACCTGACACATCTGTGACTCAGTGACTCTTCTCAGTCTTGAGTGTTTTACATGAGCTTTACCTCACTTTAGGCAGATGTAAAACAGCAACTGCCTGCAAACATAACACTGTCCGCCAGTGCTCACACTGTGCTTGGGCTAGGTCCCTCATCTCCCAAACTACAGCTTGTTTTTAATTGAGTTTTAAACAGCTTTTTATTTTGCACTTGCCACATGACTGCACACTGCAGGACTCAAAAGCCTATCGTATACTCAACTCAGTGACAGCACTATTTCCACTCTTACACACTACCTCCAACAACTAGCAGACCCAAAGCTTGCCACATTTTGTCACCTCCCACGCACACCGGCACAGCTGCACAGCAACGCGAAGGTGAAGCCAGGCGAGTTCCCCCGGGGCCCGCTCTGCCGCCACAGCCAGGCCTCCGAGAAGGGGCCGCAAGAGGAAGCGGTGAGGCGGAAGGCTGCTTCCTACGAGGTGCGACCCAACTGCTGAAGCACCGAAACTCCGACGCCCGCAGTGGAAAACCTTTTAAGTGGAGGCCAAAGAGCTCCTCCTCCCCCGACATCCCTCTCGCTAACAGCGTCCCTGACCGAGCCCGATCGCCGGGACGGAGCCGCCGCGCCGTTACTACTGCGCGTGCCCGCTCGCAGCGCCGCCGCAAGGACGCCCGATTAGTGCGCGTGCGCCAAGCTCCTCGCGCCCGGCTCGAGGGAGCTCCCTCTCCCTGTTCCGCCTCGGAAGGGGCTGACGTGCTCAGCTCGGGCACGGAGGGGCTGAGAGGAGGAAGAAATGGCGGGTCTAATCCCTGCGACGGCCTCTTCTCCCGCCGGCGCCCCATCCCGTAGCAAGAAGCGCCCGGCAAGCCCAGGCACCGGCAGCGGCCCCGCCAAGAAAAAGAAAGCGACGATGCCGAGCGGCTCACAGGTAAAAGGCACCCGGCGGCCAGCGCGCATGCGCGACAGCCACCCTTCCCCGTCCCTCCCCCTGCCGGCGCATGCTCGCGGGAGGCGAGGAAAGGGCGCGCGGGCGCGATCGGGGCGGTGTGGTTCATGGTGGGGCTTGTCCTGTCGATCTTGCCCGTGGTGGCTCCGGGTTCTGGTGCTGAGTCCCGCCTGGCTCCTCGCCGCCTCACACCTGGGTCCCCACTGCCCGCCCCCCCCGTCTTCTTCTCGACAGTTTCGCCCGTGGCCGGGATGGAAGCTGCCGAGCCGGAAGGGCTCCGATGGTCTTTGGGCTGGCGGTTTCTTTACGGGCGTTTGAACGCCCACTTTCAGTCCTCTTTCATCCCTCTTTGGCGTTCGGGTTGTGTCTCTTCCGTGTATACAGCTAGCAAATAGTATAGTTCTGCCTTCTGCAGTCGGGTGTGTAACTAAGAAGCAGTGCTTAACTGAGGTTCAGTTAAAGCTGTCTTTAAAATCGCTTGGTTGTCGGTGTTGTACGTGTTGACACTTTCTGATCAAATCGTCTTGCAATTGTACATTGTTTTGCCATGCTTGCCTTCAGTAGGTTGCTTAGAACTTGACATTATGCCATATCTGTGCTCTGAATGTAATCCTACACGCACAAGGCGTTGACTGTGCGTGATGATGATTTTAACTTGAGGTGGATGATCAGTCAGAGGAGGGACTAGTGCTCGAAGGAGCACAGTTTTAACAGCTGCTGGTTCTGTTGTGTGCAGCTTAAATACAGTTTTGCAGTGTGGCCTTCTCTCAGTTGAGCTAAGTGGACCTTAGAGTTAAATATGAAATGAAGATGTAACCCCAGAGCATGAGTTTTGGGGAACAGTGGGTAGTGTAGCCTATTTCTGCATTGTGTGACACCATACATGCAGCTCCACAGAGCTGTCCCCAGCTGATGACATCTGCCCCCAGATCATGAGGTTCAAAACTTAAGCCCAGAGGAGGTTCATTCGGTGTATGTATGACTTCAGATGCAGTATGTCTTGAATTGCTTCTTTAACAAAGGTGTTGGTAGCTACAGTGGTCAAAAAAGTGTTGGAAAAAGTAGTTGTCTGCCCCATCACACCCAAACTGATTCTTCTCAGTAATATTCAATGAATTACAACAGTAGCACAGCTACAAAGTATGCCTTACTGCCAGTTATGTTGCTTGTTTTCAGGTGAGCCATCAGACCAGGGGAATGTTTCTGCATTTTTCAGCAGATCTCTCCAGACAACTAAAAGCCATTGTGTGCATACCAGAGCATAGACTCAAACCCTTTCTCATTCTGAATGATGATCTTGTAACACTTTATTTTCACCCTGTGGCAGTTACATAATTTTTTCCCTTTTCTGATGGTCTTACCTCTAGGAGAGGGGGCATGAACCATAGTGCTAAGGTAGTTCACAAACTGCACTGCAGCTGTGAAAAATTACTGCCTGGCATGATCACATTTGACAATCTTTCAAGGTCTGCTAAAGGTAACAGTGATCTTCCAGCATGGAGAGGACAGCTTTGTTCATTTGTGCATGTTTGTATATATGGATATGCAGTTATAAAACCTTATTAAAAAAATTTTACTTCCCCAAGCTCTGAAGCCTCTAGAACTCTTTTCTGGAAGTTCACACCAAACTTCAGCCTGTGGACAGCTTCCAGTCTTATGAGACAATCCATGGTTTCTTTCTCAAACTGTGTTTTGATAGTGTGTGATAAACTGTTTTGCAATTCTTCTCCCAAGTGATTTTGGTGGAGAAAGGAGTCATTTCTCAACATTATGTCCAAGTCAGTGTATGCAGCCACTGACTTCAGCAGTGCAGATCAATCCCATAAGGAAAAGAAAAAAAATTGAGGCTCAGAAAATGTGTAACCTTAGGAACAGGACAAGAAGCAGCTTGTTGATCTTCTGACAATTACATTCACTGCTGCTGACTAGCTCTGGAGCAAGCCACTTCAAACAGAAGTTAAATGGGTGCTTTGATTTTCTTTTTAAGTTAGAAACATTGATCATTTGGCACTTTCTTCTCCAGTACCATATTTAATCTTAATCTCCAGAAGTCCTTAGAAAATCCTTAGTTTTGCTGAGTAATATACTTTTCTGGATAGGGAAACCTGTGACACAGTGAAACAATAATTCTGGTCTGTTGAGCTATTCAGAATATAGCCAGTCAACAAGCACTCAACACTCTAATTTATAACATCCAATTTTAAGTGGCTCAGCCAATCAGGGACTAGGTCATCCCTGAATTTTAAATACTTTTCCTGAACATGTTAGATACTGAGTAAGCAATCATTGTGGGATTTTTACTTCATTTTAACTCCAAACAAGTAACATTTATCTGGCAGTCCAATAAGTACACACCTTTAATGCACACCCCTTTCCTTTGAGGTAGCACTTGTTACTCCCTTGACTGTTCAGTTTCATAAGTAACTCCTTTGATATTTTTAATAGCCTTTTACAGCCTATTTTCAGCCTTTCAGAAGCCAAATATATCATGACATAGCATGAAATGGTTTCAATTTGAAGTAAACTGACATGTTGTGAAACAGAGAGAGAAATAGTGAATTATTTCCTTGGTTAACCAGCAAACTATAGATAAGAGGATGCCTGTCAGAAGGTTTGCAGGGGTCAGCTTAGGGTCTGGAGCCAATCTCTTGTATTAACTGGTAACTTCTGCCAAGAACCTAGGTGAAAACACACTTTACATTCTGCCAACTGTGGACTTGCCCACATCTGTAATTCCATCACTGTGAAATTAAACAAAAAGGGTTTTTTTCTTAAGTTTGATAAATCACATAGTTTGTTTTTCTTTTGCATGCTTTATGTCACAACTAGCTATCACAGTGCTCATGCTGAAAGACACAGTGTCTGGTAAATCTGTAGATTTCAGAATTACTTTCATTTTTTATATGCCAAATTTGCTTAAGTACAGCAATGGAATCAACTAGTTTGAGCAATTCTGTGTATCCTACAGGAAGGCATAATTATCACACAGCATACAGATTTTTATAAACCCAATTTTGATTATGTTCTCCAACATCTGAATTGCTACTTTCTCTTAAGGTATACTTTAGGAACATTACCAAAACCCATTCTTATCATTTGTATGAGTTACTGACCCAAAGGTATTGAGTCATGTTTTTCTTGGAAGCATGCTGCCCATAGGGCTTGTCAGTCATGTCTACAGAAAGAGACATATGCTTTTTGGATATAATGCTTGTATTTACCAGATGTAGGATTAAAAACAAGTTTACAGGAAAGCATGATTGGGAATTGATTACATCCCTTTCATGAGCATTACACAATTATTCCTCCCATGTAGTTGTGCCAGTGGAAAACACCTCAGTCTTTGCTGCAGCAGTCTTTGCTACTACTGTCAACCTTCACTATATATCACTAGCTCATGTGTATACTTAACACTTTATTTCTTGTTCTGTGCTTAAAACCAGAAAATATGCAACAATATTAGAAAATAAAAAATGGTTTAAAGTTATCATCCTCTTAAATAAGCTACTCTCATGAAAATAAAACTCCATTTTTATTTCATTGTAACTGAATGATGATGTTTTGTATCATAAACAGAAGAGCATCAGGTTAGCCTTTGGAGAGCTGTAAGTTCAGTAAGACTTAAATATATAGGTATTAAGATGGTTACTGTTCTGTACCCAGAAGCTGTCTAATAAGGACAGAGAGCTTGCCCTAGTACATAAATAGCATGGAATTGCACTTTAAACCATCAGTAAATTTAATCAATTCTCCTGTTAGGCTGTTTTACCAGGATTGTCACTTTAAGTAGGAAACCATCACTGTTAAAATAACTTTGTTTCAGAGTCCATTTGATTAGGCTGCAATTTCCTGAAAAAATGAGGTTAAGGAGAATGATTTTAACTGCAGTAGCTTTGAGTACCACTACAAGGACTGAACTGAACTCATGCTCTCACCATGTTCTGAGACAAGGATCTCCTCTAGTGAGTCACACTGTAATAACTTTCTGATCTGAAATTAAAAATGACCTACTTAGGAATTCAAAACTTGTTTTAATCCAATCAGTATAACACTATATTTATCCTGATTATTAGAATGCTACTCCATACAGACTTGCTGTAACAGAAAAGCATGATTTTCCTTTGTAGTTGGAAATTTAATAAACAAGTTGTGTTTCTCACCAATCCACCTGCCTTGAAAGAGACAGCAGGACACTGATAAGCATGTGATGATAGGGAAATGTAAGTACACCTGTATTTCCAGTTTATTAAAAAGTTATCACACCATTATGCTCTAGACTATGATTTGTTTATTGTTTTTAAACATGTCTTGGCCCTTAAATTTATGACAGTAACTGAAAATACAGGACTTTAACCAATGAAGCAGTGTCAATCTGGAGCTACTGCTTACTTGGAATGATATCTTTAAAAGATGCAGTGTGCTCCCAGGAGATGTTATCTCAAACCTAATTAAATTGATTTAAGTGACACTTTCATTGGATAAAGTATAGCTATCATGATAAGGTGCAGTTGATTGCTAGTTACTGATAAGAACTGCTAAGGTGAAATCTTCAAGTTCACCACTTGTACACATACTCACAACCCTACCCAGGAGTCTTATCTCTTACAAAACTAGCAGCTAGTTTAAAAGACATTGTTGTGTCTTAACCAGACTGCAGAGCACTGGAAGTCCCCCCAGCTTGCAGTTCTCTGTATGAAGCACTCATAAGGTCACTGCTTCTATCTCCTAATCCTTTCAAATGTGACCATAAAGATACTTTCTACAACAAAGCAGACAATGAACAGCTGAAATACCAAGTGTTTCTTCTTCCATGGAGTTTTTGTGTTCTTCCCAAAACCCACCTTTTTTCCAGGCAGTCCACTAGTGAAAGCCAGGATTATCCTGAGGTACCAGTTTTTGTCACCTGCACATTTGAACTCAAATCTGTTAAAGAACCAGAATCTCTCCAGTCACTGATGGGGGGAAACTATAATTAAAAGGCATTTAGCAGATTTTGTAGGGAAATCTGGCAGAAGTTATGTGTGGTTTAAGTTTAACTTTATTAAAACAAAGGAAAAGAATTGCTTTTATAGAGCAATCTAGATTGAAAGGGAAGCTGGCAAAATGGAGAGCTAAGAACTGACTTTGCTTGACATTTATCACATATTGAAGACTTTAGATGATCTGTAATCTTAAAACCATGTGAATTTCCAAAGCAGTATTTTTTGCAGAAAAGGAATTGCTTTTCCATCAGCTATAGGAGCCAGTATCTTTTTGCTTTCCTTGTCCCTGGTTCAGTCTCATGCAGATAAATGGACTTGGATCTTTCTCCTACCTTGGCTGAAGCCTGTTATTTGACAGAGAGATTTTGATATACTCCCTGAGTAGCATTACAATGTTAACAGCACATGAACATATTGTAGTCCTCCAGTCTTTTCTCCAGAAATACTTTGACCTTAACTGTTCCATGTCAAATGATGTATTTTAAACTTTAAGAAGCAGTTTAGTTAAAGTCCTTGACTGGCCTGAATTTTTCTGATAGATTAAGTAACATACTGGCAGTTTTTATTAAAATTCAATTGTGATTTACTCTAGTCTTTTTTGCTAGTATGCTTCCATCCATTTTCAGTCTTCAGGCTCATCAGTTTAGAAGACTTTTTTTGTTCTCTTGGGGAATCAAAATATTCTATTTGGCTGAGCTCAGTTTTAACCCTAGTGAAAGTGTGAACTAACACGTGCATTGTCATTCCATATACACTGCAATTTTTAGCTCCAGAGCTGCTTCAGCATGCCATTCACCTCATGAATTTGTCCAAGTTACAATTTTTTTTCATAAAGAAAACTGCCAAAATTATAAACAAGGAATAGTCCCAATCCACTCAATGAAATCTAAAGGTGAGTGATCCTTTGCAATTATTTAAGCCGAAGGGAGCTTTGTAGCAAATGCAAATTAAACCAAGTTTTTCTGGGATAGTGTGAAGCTATTCACAGTTGCCTCCCAATTACATTTTGTTTTGAGTTTTTCCCCATAGAAAATAGTATATTTTTTTTTCACTTGATATATCTGTAAGTTATAAAACCCTGTCTATCATAGTGCTTGCAAGTTTTTAAAAGGAAAAACATGTCTGGCTTCTGAAATCTCTTGGAAGAAATCAGAGCTTTTTACTGAAGCTTGTTAGTCCCTTTCTATGTTTGAGAAGTTCAATAATTTTGAAGAGAACAAAGTAAACTTGAGGTTTTCTTTTCTGGATATTTTCTATTCCTGAAGTGAGCAGTACTTGTAGGAAGGGAGCTCTTGTGTCATGAAATTGCTACATCTTTTCCACTGTGTTTTGAGAAAATGTTTGAGAGGTGGGGAGTGTAATTAAAATCTTATTCTCCCTTTGGCTGCATTTTAAATTTTTAATTCAAACCCTCACACAGCATAATAGAGCTTTGCTTTAGGGTGTTTTATACCTCTCTATAAAGTGACTAAAGTAAATAGTATTTTATACATTATGGTAAGTATTTTGTCACTAGAAACACCAGTGCAGGTGAATGATAATGGTTTGATGCTAAGGCAGTGGCAATACCCTAAATGAGAATATCACCTTTTAATCAAGAGCACTTGGAGTCTGTGGTGTTGAAATGCCCTACAGGGAACATAGAAAAGCCATCCATCACTTTGTGACAGTCCAATCTTTTAGTGCATGAGTACAATTTTATTCAGCCTTTCTAAGGCAGTTGGAATGTAAGATGTCTTAACTCACCTCAAAACAGCAGTATAAAAATCTGAGAGCACAATGTGCTGATTGCTTTCTGGACAGCACATGTGTCTTTATGTAGTATCTTTATTTATTTAGATTGCAATGGAAGCATTTTCTGTGTCCTGCTTCAAACACCTCCCCTCTCATACCCCCAACAGGTGAGATTCTTTCTACATTTTAGATGGAACAAAATTTGCTGCAGATGTGCAAGATTAGGGATTTTTTCCTACCTGGCATAAACATTTTCAAGTTGAAAAGTTTCTGTGAAGGAAGAGCATTCCTAAAATGCTACCATGTTCCAGAGTGCTGAGAGAGAAAAGGGTGGGGAAATTGGATTGGGCATAATTGTAGTGAGTGGAAAGGAAGAGCAAAAAAGATTTTCCTGCTGAATCCAAGAACAAGTAAAATGCAACCAGATGGGGAAGACATGTTTATACATTTTACTGAATAAGTCTTTCCAGCAAACCTTTCTCTCACAGAAATGGGGAAGTTAATCTTTTTCAAGAGAGGTGTTTCTTCAGTCTTTCATTCTTACTGAGTCTTCAGGGAGCTTCCTTTCATAAGTACACTATGCTAATAAAGTGGGTGATGAGAAATTTTTAGCTATCATTTTAACTTGAGCTTACACATTTAAAGCATCTAATTCTGACACCTTTCTCTGTGAATTGTTCTCAGCAATCTGAAGAGCTGCATTTTTGTCTGCCAGAGCGTGAATGTTCAAGTCTTAATGGCTCCTGTCATGTCATCATGCAAAGTTAAATGAATTAGAGTCTTAGCCAGGCTTGTTACACAGTGAGAGCTAATATATTAATCAAACAGCTTAATATGTGTTCCTGTATGAGCAGTATTAGCTGAGAGTCTGTTAAATATCTGACATTCAAAGTCTACTCCCAATTTTGGAAAGTCTGCTCAGATCATTGCTGCTGTCATCTAGTGATATTCATGCTCTATTTCCACATGGCATTCTCACTCACTCTAACTGGCTGCTAGTGAAAATACAGGTATTATCCCTCAATTTTATAAATTATCTTTTTCTTTCCTGGCTGCATGCTCCAGCTTTGTCAGGATGTCATAGAACTTTTAAACACAGCTAAAAGCTGCATAAGTTGCTAAAAGTTGGATATTGCTGCTTTAAAGTTAACCTGCTGCAATAACAGACATACACTGTTATTGGGTCTGAATTAAAACAGATGTGTCAATGAAATTAAGAATGTAATTGCAATTTGTTGAACTTCACATACAAAGGTTGGAAAGAAGTGGGTTCCTCAGCAAGCCAAGCTGGGTTCTTGGGGCAAAGTTATCACCAAGTGTGAGGGCTTGATTTAAAACCAAACCCTCTTATTACTTATTTTTCAATACTGACATGCAACCCCTTGGTCATCAGTGTAAGACAAAACCAGAGTATCAGAAAATTGAATACAAAAGCAAAACCAAACCAAAAAACTACATATGTAATCACCTTTGTCTCCAATTGCTGTACTCAATATAGTGTTAAAACTGAATAATGAATGAATGATTTATAGAAAATAAAACAGAGAAAATCAATCCTTACAGTAGTGGTTTTGCTCCCTGAAACTAGAAACTCCTTGTCCAGTCTTATGGAGTTAATTACTGCATTTAAGTTTTGCTTTACCATCACAGTGTTCTGTTTACCTTCTATTTTTCAATTCAGTTTTAGTGTGTAAAACTGTAACATATAGCAAAAATGGCCACTGATGATTGTGGTGTACCTTCAGTGATGTGCAATTGGGTTTTTTTTTCATATGTGCATGGTATCACAGAATGTTAGGGGTTGGAAGGGACCTCTGGAGATCAGCTAGTCCATCCTCCCTGTCACAGCAGTCTGCACAGGATGGCATCCAGGTGGATTTTGAATGTCTCCAGAGACAGTGACTCCACCACCTCCCTAGGCAGCCTGTTCCAGTGCTCCACCACTCTCACAGTAAAGAAGTTCCTCCTTATGTTTAGATGGAATTTACTGTATTCCAGTTTGTGCTGTTACCTCTTGTCCTGTCACTGGGCATCACTAAAAAAGAGGGGCCTCATCATCCTGACACCCACCCATTAAGTACTGATAAGCATTGATAAGATCCTCCCTCAGTCTTCTCTTCTCTAGGCTAACTAGCCCCAGCTCTCTCAGCCTTTCCTCACAAGAGAGATGTTCTGGTCCCCTAATAATGCAGTGGTAGGATGCAATAAGTGCACAAGTTTATATCTTTGACTTTCATGTTTCATATTTTAGTGGTTTTCATACTTTGTAAATTCCTGTTAGCCTAAAATAATGGAAACAACTATAGAATATAATCCAAAGTAAGTAGGTAAGAAATGATACTTCAGCACATATCAATTACTCTTATGCAGTTTTAATCCTTACTGGGGGACAGGGGAGGGAGATAAAAAGGAATAATTCAGACAAGCACTTTCATAATGAGCTCATTTCATGTAGCATTTAGTCCCATCACAGGCACCCATCCCAAACCCCACAATGCCAGTTCCACCTAGAAATAGCCAAAACAAATAATTCTGCTTCCATGGTCTACAAGTTTTGCTTTCCCTAAAGAAAACCAGGCAGATGGAGCAATCTTTGGGAATTGTGTGAAAACCAATACATCTGTGGTAGGGAACTGGGAACAGAATATGTTGAAAAAAAAAATCATATATCTACCAAAACCTAAGATTGAAAGTGGTATGTGAATAGGCAGCTGCCCAGTGTTTGTTTTCTCTTACTACAGACAGGATATACAGTAGAGTCCAAACTAGGCTCATTCCTGGGGTTTGGCTTTATTCAAAAGAAACTAGTGTTAAGGAAGCAAAGCTTAGCTCAAGTCTCTTCACCAGATCTGGCTGCTCTTACAACAAACCTCATAGGATTCCCAAGTGTTTGATGCAGGTCTTCACTCTCTCGTGAATTTTTGCTGTCTCCCAACCAAGCCAAGTCCTCAGCCAGCTTCCTCCCTCAGCAACTGCCATCCAGTCCTAATATGTAGCAGAGAGGACAGTGTCCCACCCAGCTAGGATGCACTGAATACTCAATAGATAATCTGTGTAAAGAAATGAAACAAGAAACAGCACCCTTCACTATTGCTTCCATCTATCTCAGGAGGGACAGAGGTTGCCATTCTGTCACACTGTGGTTATAGTTAAAATTCAGCTAATGCACATAAACACAACTTGATAGAGGGAAGAAAATTGCACAAGTGGTCCTGTAAGAAGCCTTTGACCTGCTGTCTACAACTTTTAAAACAGACCATTCCAATTAGGGTTGCTGTGTCCCTGACTAAGGAGGACACTGGGAGAAGGAGGAGGAGGAGGACAGAGGGAAGTAACATGAAAAGTAGTGGCAGCATGGACTTCTGTGGAGGTTAACAGCTAGAGGAAGAGTTGATGGGAAAGGGTGAACATAGTTACTGACAGCTTAGCTGCAATCTTTACTGTAGTGTTTTTATTGTTATTTGAGGTAAAACTAGTGTAAGCATGTTCAGCTCTACTGCAATCACACCTCCATTTGCCAGTGCAGATGTACCCTGTAAATGTAAAGCCACTCCAAAGCCAAAGTCTTTGTTGTTATAATCTTCAACAGCCTTTGGAGAAGAACTTTTACACTGTTTAGTGACTATCACAGCACAAACTCCCAGAGCCCCAGTTACATAAAGCACCCTTTAAAAGACACTATTTATTTATAAAGTGCTGCTTCACTGTCTCTCCCCTTGAAGTGTATACTGAGCTCCCCATAAAGGCTGCTCACATTACAAGATCTTAAAAAGAAGCTTTAAAGATGCTAGCAAGAATTTCAGCCCATGGTTATACATTCTCTTTAGCCCTTCTGCAAAGTGTTTGGGATTATCCTAGGATGCTGGGTGTCAGGGAGTTAGCTAGGAGTGTGACTGGGTAGAGAAAATGTGCTGGGGACTGGTTGTGAATTGGGCAGGAAGGGGAAGTTGCCCCACATGTCACTGGGTGTTGCAGCACACATTGAGCTGTACATGTTCCCTGGTGACAGGCTCTTCCTCACTTTACTCAGGAGGCTGCCATAGCTTCACAGGGCTACAAAGAGGATTACAATTCATTCCAACACATGACAGTGAAGAATGAACTATCTCCCAAACTGAATGACTAAGAAAACAAGGACTTTAGGGAGAGATTTGTTCAACTAATGTTAAAACTTAAAGTTTACCTTTTCTGTACAGTAGTTTTTCACTGAGAAGTCTTCTTTCAGGCTGTAGATAATGTTTTATCACTGTATTATTGACATCCAGGAAACATGGGGTTTGCAGTAGATCCATGTTGGTTACAATTCATTTGGCACCTCTGCCCTGCCTTTAAAAAAAAAAAATCAAAAAACCCCCTCCAACCCTG
This sequence comes from Galbula dea, assembly GCA_013399015.1. NCBI lineage: Eukaryota > Metazoa > Chordata > Aves > Piciformes > Galbulidae > Galbula > Galbula dea. Next base: position 94,308 of record VWZX01008378.1, on the reverse strand, counting down.
AAACATTAAATTATGTTTCTCATGCTTTAAATTGGATCATTTTAAAACATACTCTGGACAGATTTGTAGACTGTTAAGACACTTTTCAGTTTGTGACTACAAAACTGTTGAGGGTTCATCAGCTGACACTTCTTCAGCCTGCACAGGAAGAGCTGTGTAATTGCTTCAGCTCACTTCTCTGTGGCAGGAGCACATTATTCTGGAGGCAGTGCTTCTACCAACTCTTTAATGTTTTTCCAGAAAGAAAAGTACATTAGCTGAGTATCTCTCTTCTATACTGCTACTGCTAAAAAATCAGTTTTCCTGCAAGCAGTGCTGAATGAGGGAACTGGCATATCTCTATAGTATGTCTCCATCTCAGTTCCCAGCCTTTAGCTGGGTTGATACTACTCAGTCTCAGTTGCTTCTCAGTCTGTCAGAGGGCTCCAAGATCATGGTGGCAATTCAATAACTGTGGTATGCAAGCTGCTTTACAGTCCTGCACGCTTGCCTACACTCTTTGCCTTGGAGAGGAAACCACTGCTGTCAAATTGTCCACGACAGATCCAGAAGCTACTTGTGACATTATATCTCAGTAGGACTGGAGGATGTCCACATGGCCCAAGAGAGCAGCAGCAGCTGCTGCTGTGGATCCTGCTGCCTCTGCCACAGTGCAAGGAATACCAGGGCAGATAGAATTAACGTCTGGACTATAATGTGAGTTACCCTGACTTTTAGCAGCACTAATACCTGACATCTCTCAGGGCTTGGTCCAGAAAAGAAACAACGTGTCAAATTTCTATTCAGGAGTTATCCTGCTGGGAACAGTTTCTTACTTTCCTTCCCAATGCCCCAGGAAGATTAGCACTGAATCTGCACAGAAAAAGCCACTGAAGTCAGTAAATGTAATATCTAAGAGTACCCAGCTGCAGAAATTAAGGATTATAAGTATAAGGAAGCTTCCTTCCATTTACTCTTGAACTGCTTTTATCTGTTCTGTCTCAAAGCACTAGGTAGTGTTTTGAAATATTGTTGAAATGCTGCTCAAAACCTGTTTTGTAAACAACAGAATACTTAGGGGCAGGAGTGATAAAGTAATTAATAAAAACACTGTAGGATTGGATTTAAAACTGACTAAATGAACCAAATAAGAGGCAAGAACACTGAAGAGTAACTGTGAGTACCAATTCCTCCACTTAAAGAATTTATACTGATAATGAACAGTATCAGAGATAATTTATTCATCAAAAATAATCTTGTATCTCAAGCCTTAGCTTTCTCAAGATTGACTTTTAGTGTTTGCTGCTGAAATCCAAAGTGCTGGAAGCATGCATGTGCAAGAATATAGTTTGCAACCTAGCAATTCCTTGTATAAAGCCACTTCACTCAGGATTGCTGAAGATATTTTTTCTGCACACTGTCACATAATGCACTTTTCTAGGCATCCATCTGCACTTCTGTTTCTCTGATAGTCACTGCCTTTTGGTGTTGTTCTCAGCAGGGGAAGAATCAATTTTAAGCCACATACTTCAATGTTGCTTCCACTGATGTTATTGTGGCAGTATCCATTGTGCTGTGAGCTTACAGAGGACTGAGTGTTGTTTTCAAAATAGATCACAGAATTATCAAGGTTGGAAGAGACCTGTAAGATCACTAAGTCTAACCATCAACCTATCACCTCATCTAAAATCATGTCCCTAAGACTAAAGCAAATCCCTGGCACCGGGGTCAGGCTGAGAGGCCTGTAGTTCCCCAGATCCTCCTTCCGACCCTTCTTATAGATGGGCATCACTATTCATATATTTGAATATGACACTAGAAAACAGCTGTTCAGCTTGCATACTTCTTTATACTATACTTTGAATATGTAAGACCTCTCTTGGCTGTGTTAAAAGCAGGCACTGTTGAAAAACTGATGTATTTTCCCAAAGAAAAGTTCAGTTTGCTTAGTTCCCAATCCTGTAATTACCTATGCATACAGTTCAGAATAGAAGCACTTCCCTTGCAACCACATGGAGAAGGATATGTTGAATCATGGCCTTTCCTCTATTGTGTTGAGTTTCTAGAGGTACTCCCATCATTCACTAGTAATAATGATCCCTTTTACTTCTGCTTAAAAGAGTATTATATCAGCCCAGAAGGTTTTTGCAGTACCACTTTTCACAAGAAAACATTTTTTTAAGTGTCACCTGTCTGAAGGTAAAGAAACATTTTAACCTCTTCAGTAAATATTGATTTAGCTTTTAGCCCAGCTTTTTGTTCTTAAAGAAGAAAGAATCAAAGTATGAAGTCCTATTGACTGAACTGCCACACTCAATGGCAGAATTCTCCTTGGCTTCAGTGTAGATCAGGATTTCACGAGGTACATTTATATATGTAGCATGGGCTGCTTCTGGCAGTGTGGAGACTTACAGGACTCTCACAAAATAACAAAACAATATAAACTCATCNCCCCCCCCCCAACTCTTCTTTCTCCTAAATAAATAAACCATGAAGAAAAGCCTAGAAAACACCAACTAGAACCCATGTAGATTTTGTGAAGCTTGTATATAAAAATAATATATATTTTTTTACTCTCAGTTCTCACTCAGGTGTGGTTGAATCCAAAGATGGAGAATAAACTGATTAATCAATTTTTTCTTTAGAACCTTGAAAAAAATGTTTTGTAAATGTTATGTATTGCTGCTAATGCACTAATACAGAACATTCTGAAATAGATCCAATATATGTTTCTGCTCTTTCGGATTTCAGATGCTGCCTTGCACTTTATAGAGATGACTTTCATTAATACTGAAATAAAACTGGTGCTGTTTTTACTCAGTAGGCTTTGGCCACTCTATTCCCCACCTCCCCTTATGTATCAGTTGTAAATTGCTTGACAAATACTGTTTCATGCCTCTGCACTGCTGGCATGCAACATCTTTACATATTCACAAGAGAGAGGAAGGCTAAGAAGGCAGCAGGTAGGTACTACAGCAGGCTGCTCTGTCTCCAGTTAAACTAGCTAAAAGTAACAAGCAGTAAGATGCTATTTTTTTTCTGCAGGGTGCAGGTGGAGAGGCCATGAATGAAAACAAATTTCTGAACACAGACTCAAGCACAGGGTCAGTGGAAACAACTGTCAAGCCATTACCATTTAAAGACCCAAACTTCATTGTAAGTATATTATTTTAACAAGCTGAAAGTCTAAACTCTTCAAATAAAACATTAACTAAGGTCCTATTTAACCATACTGCTCATGTAAATATTAAGAAAGTCAGCTTAACAGACAAATAAAAGTTCAAGAATGTTAAGAAATTCACCTCAAGTCAATGCCACACTGTGGTCCAAAGTTCAGGCTATATTAATAGCATGAGAATGGCACTGGTCCAGAGGCAGAACTGTTGTATTAAATTCTGGAACAGTGACAGAAAACCTGCTAGATCATGGTAGGCACAGAAGTTTCATCATGTGGTAGGTCACAAACTACCACAGCTAGAGAGGAACAACTAATACCTGTGTAAAATTGTAAGTCCCCTATGCCACTGTGTAGCCAAGGCAACTACTTTGTAGTACAAAGCAATTGAACTAGAAATTAGCCAGAGAGTCATTAGCAACTGGCATTTTGCTCCTCTCAGTCCCTGGAACTCTTAACAGACCTGTGGTGTCTGTTCTTCCAGTAATTTAGAAGACTGCTAGATTTAGAAGAAAACACTCCATGCTCCTCAGAAGCCTGGCCTGCTGGCATTCAGAAGCCATGTAAACTCTTGACAGCTGATGAAATGCAGGCTGCTAAAACACTCTGAGGTTTAAACTGGGGAAAAAGTGAAGGAAGACTACAGCTAGTAATGTTGTTGCTGCTGGGTTTGTTTTTAATCTCTTTTTATCTTGCTGTGCCAGGGCCAACTCACACACTGTAAAAATGCTTTCTGGGCAAGCAGACTTCTCAGACTGTGGGTCCTAAGCCAGTACTTAGAAAGTAGGATTTTATCCTAGATTTCATTCTGTATGATACAATTTCTATCTGTAAGATACAATATCTCACAGCATAAAACATGGGTAACTGGGTATCACAGAGCTCACTAAACACAGGTTTGGCAGGGGGTGTAAAATTAATCTCTGACTTGCAAATTGCTCTATGTCTGCTTTGCAGATGACTTCTGTCACAAGAGGGGCATTCAAATGACTATATAATATACTTTGCTCACTCTAATCCTCCAGTGAGCACCAGCTTCTTTGAGAAATGGGGCTTATTTGAAAAGCTTAGTTTATACACAGAGACATTCCGTGTGGCTTCCATATAGGATTTAAATAGCCATGGGGTCTTGTGCTGGTCCTTCAGTTCTTAGAGAAACATCATGGTTTGCAAAGAGTCAATACTAATATCTGCATGCTTGAATTAATGATGAATATACAGAGCCTTTGACAGCTTCTCCAGGAATAATGGGCAATTATAATAAAAACATGAAATTTGTCCTCCCCACTACAGTAACTGATTACAGAAAAAAATATACTAACTAGCTTTGTGTTGGTATGAACTGGTAGTAACAATTCAGATGACTTCTTGCATTCTCCCAGCCTAATTTCCCTTAAAAGGAAGAAAATAAATAAAGTTTGTCCCACATAAATATACCCAGGTTCATACCATTAGTTCACTGCAAAGGTTAGACTTAAAAGCAGAGAAGAAGGAGGAAATTTACTTTTTCTGAACTACCTGAATGGAGTTTGTATCCCTTAGCTCTTAATCCATCAGTTTCTGGTTTACAATGATCTCTAGATTACTAAGGTGTTATCCTCAGAGCAAACATTTGGATGTACTTTCTCTGTTGGATATCCATTGTCAAAACCCAATACATCATCAGCTCATGAGCATCTTCTCTGAAAATATCTTACATCTATAGATAAAAGCTTTCCCATCAAATCCTTTCCTCCTGTCCTTCTCAGCAATTTAACAGGCTAATTCATGAGCCAATGAAGGACTTACTGACTTTTGATGAGACTGATGTGGTAGGTAGTAATTATTAACAGAAGCTGTTCAGTCAACTCAATTGAAAGAACATTTTCTTTTCTGAAGTGAAGCTGTAAATCTGTGTCCTTTGATCATGTAGAAGTAGTGCAGTATGTTGTGCAGCTTTTGTCTCTGGAGGGACATAAATAAATGACTCTGTAGCAGTCACATTTGATAACTGAAACTACCATTATACTACCTGTGGCAAGCCTTCAATTAGGGTACCTTTCGAAATGCAAAATTGTCTTGGCAGCCAACATTCTATTTATTAATCTTTTTCTATTCTTCTGTCCTCTGTCTTTTGAAAGAAAAACAGTTCTTCCAGAAAGCTTCTCATAATATTCATTACATTTGGCAAGATCATTTCTGTTTTCTGCAGTCATGGATAACTTATAAAAGAGCTAGAGCTGCACCTGTAATATACTACAAAAAAAGGAGGGAGAGAGTTTAGCCTTGTAATCACAATTTTAGACAGAACTTCATAGTAATAAGTTCTGATATGATGGAAAGTACATACAGAATCCTGTAATCTCAGGCTAAACCTAACCACATTGATTTTCTACTTCCATGTAAAAAGCAGATTTTCATTTCCTTCAGTTAATCAGAAACATGGGAGTTTTGTCACAGTCCAAAAAGCTTTGTTTTTCTTGCAGCCAAGATTAAAGTGTACAGTATATTAGCCTGCTGATGAAATAAGTGAGGATAACAAATGGTTCATGACAAGACAAGACCTAGCAGAAAGAGTATGAAATAGAAGTGTCACAGTCTGGAATCATCAGCTTTTTCTCTCTAAACACCATCTTTTTAATTCTAGCACTCCGGCATCGGTGGAGCAGCAGCTGGCAAGAAGAACAGAACTTGGAAGAACCTAAAACAAATTCTTGCTTCTGAAAGGGCATTGCCATGGCAACTAAATGATCCTAGCTGTAAGCTGCTTAGATGCTTTGCATGTATTTATAAATAATAAAATCCACACAAATAACTGACTTTAAAACAAACCTAACTTATTTTATCAGAGCATGCAGTATCGTTCATAAACAGAGTCCAGGAGTGCATTTAAGACTAGTCCTATCACACTCAGCAACCCTAAGTGGAAAGGAAGGGAAAGCAAATGATTTGCAGCATTGTGACAAAATTCAAATACATTTGTGGAGAGAGTTTAATAAAGGAAATCTATTGATCCAAAACAGGTCAGCAGCTCCTTATTCCCATCAAGTTTTTGTTACCTTTTCATTGCTGAGAAGCCCTCTCATCTGCATACTGCCCAAATGTCTTCTGACAGGTAGCTGATAGTTGATTAGCTATATTTGAATTATTTTCAAATAGATTCTGCTAAGCCACATACCTGCAGTAGCTTAGACCTAAGCCCAAGCTTCCTATCTAGCTCCTTATCCTAGCTCCTTGGGAGATTTAAATCCTGCATCTTTGATTTAGTTCAGCACAGCAAACTACACTATTAGCAGTCCTGATTAGCAGTCCTAGCTGGTGGTGTACATCTGCAGGAGCAGAGTGGCAGCACTGAATGTACTTAAAGTCTACTCATAAAGTGAGATACTATTGAACATAGCTGAAGGCAGAATATGATCTTCAGATTTTACTGAAGCAAGTGGAGGCATTTCATAGTTGACTGTGTACACATAGTTTTTGTCAGACTTGGTGCTTTATCCAAAAATAGCTTGCCATTTTTTGAAGTGTTGTAAGACACAACTGTTACAGAAAAATGCAGACCACTGTGTGTTCCTGGCTATTGTAACTGACAACCTGCTGATGTTGCTATTCCTATTACATTCTGTTTGCAACTGTAAATTTAAAAGATTTGGTTTTTAAGAAGATGGGGGGAAAAGAAATGCAGTTGCACATTTAAAACAGTCTGTGGCATTAGTGTCTTTTGAATTCTGAGATGATGAGGTAGAAATTTGTTACAGATGAAGCATTTGAAGTGATTATAGCATCTGAAGGAGGTGTAAGAGAGATCAGGAAGGAGGAAAGAAGTTAGTCAGGTACAAGATATCTTTGTAAACATACAAAATTGAGGAGTTAACTACTTGAACATACCAGCTGTATCTTAAAAATGTTTATGAATGAGAGCTGCTATCTAAAGGGCACCAAAGAATAGCAATTTCCATCATTTAATTTAAACATTCAGACAATTTTCTAGGTCATTGACTGGGCTTAAAGATTTAACTGATTTAAAAGATTACTTTGCTCTTCTGGATTACAGTATTTCAGTGCTTCAGTCTTGAGCAATGTTTCAGGGTCTGAACACACCACGTGTGTATAATAATGGCTATTCTTTGCCAATAGCTGACTGCAAGGGAATTCATTAAGACTTAGAAGAAATCAACACATTTCAAATAGCTCTGGCATTTTTCCTGTTGGGAAGGGCAGTTCTGCTTACTGAACTCAGAGTAGAGAGGCCAGAATCAGGCTGTCATTTACAGTACTGACAAGCTAAATGTTTTCAGAGGTAATTCTGCTTCACAGTTCTTTACCTTAGTGTTGCTAATTAGTACTCAGAAAGTAAAGGAAGCATTTTAAAGAAGCATTGCTACCTGTTTACATTTTAAAAGATAAGTAACATAACTGACACATACTTACAAGTAACATCCTTTGTTTCTCTCTAGATTTTAATATTGATGCTCCTCCTTCCTTTAAGCCTGCCAAGAAATATTCAGATATTTCAGGACTTCCAGTAAGTATTTACTTTTTATATGTATAAAAGTATTTTATTTTTCTCTTCAAAACTGGCATCTCACTTTCCACAATGAAATGAAGCTGATATGTGCTTTTGTCAGACAAAAAGTGCTCCCTGAAGTTCCTAGTCAGCCTTGTGCTTAATAGTTGTCCGGTGATTTAGGGAGAAAACCCCAAATACTGTCACAACATTACAAAATCCTTAGGTTATTAATAGATGTCAGGAGAGATTAATTACCTTGTTCTGCCAGGTAGCTCCTGTCACACCACTTTCCCAGCTGTAGAGTCTGCTTTGGTCCTATCTTGTCTGATTCTTTAGATTGTTACAGTGAAAGCTGGCAGCCCACACTCTCCATGACTGCTAGCTTTGCCAAGCTTTAACCACACAAACTGAAACTTTCCATGCTGAGTCCTTGCCTGAGGCTGATTTATTTCATTATATCATCTAGAGAAGGTTTTAAAAAGATGAATCAGCAATTTCCAAGAATGGGATTAGGCAAAATCATATTGATTGGCTCAGGTTAATAAAAAAAACACCAACAAAACCCAACTTGTTATCATTGCTCTCAAACTTTCCCTCAAACAAATCAACCTGAGACAGGCACTTGGCATGGACTTTTAAGATAAATTTCAAATACTCCCATGCTTCAGAGCTGGAACTTGGAGTTTGGCAGAGGTACAGCCTATGTGTCACAGATGGGCTCTTCTGCATAGTTTTGTTACAGAAAAAAAGAAGAAAAGGAAAATTAAAATTAAAAGCCCCACACATTTGACTTGGATACAGTTTGCAGATACTCCAAAAAGTCTCAGTAGTTAAGATTTGGTACCTGAATTCCCCAAGGATTCTGTTGAGGGGGAAAAAAAAACAACAAAGGAATAAAGTAATTGAATTCTGCCCCAGCAAAAAGCTTTGTATCTGCTGCTGCCAGTTTCTGTGTGAAATGACTAGGTTTACTTAAAACAACACAGGTGTTAGTAACAGCATATCTTTCAACTTTTCACCTTCAGCCCTCAGTGGTTTATTTTGCAGAAGCCTATGCATTTATTACAATCAAATGAACCAGAATGTTGTATCTTGAACTATAAAAACTGTTAAGTAATGGTTACACTAAATAACTACAGTAATGAAAGCTTTGTATCCTAAAAAAGCCTTAGAAAGAATTTCTGGTCCTTTCCATCAGTTTAATGTTTCTTCTCCATAGGGAATGAGCCCACTTCACAGGCTTGATATCACCTCATAGAGATGCCTGTAAATATCCACATTCTTTCTGTTGATGCAGGTAAACACAGCAGCTTGCATTCTGTGCATGGACTTAGGAGAAAGCCCCTGTTAGGAAAAAAAATGGGTGAGCACTTAAATTAAGGACTACCTTACAGTGGATACACAGGGCATCTAAGAATAGCTATAGAACCAACTGGAATCCTGCATATCCTAACAGTTGAGTTCTTGATTTGGTAGTGTATTATATGACTTCTTAATTTATTATGTAACACATTTAAATAAGCCCCCTAGGAGGTGGCATGTTTCCAGCCTGTGTCTTTGAGCAGCATTTGGAAATGGAGTGGCTTGCTCAGATTGAGGCTGGTAACCCTTAGTGTTGAAGAGAGAATGGGAAAGCAACATCTCCCTCACAGATGAACTGGCTCACAGCAATTGGAAGAGACTGTTCACATAGCCAGGGAAAATAATTCCTTCCAGCCAGGCAGACTTACAGCCTTGTATGCAGAAGAATATCTCTTTGCTATGACAGCAAGCTGTTTTCAGACAAGGAGCAAGGCTCAGTTGAGTAAGGAACTTTGCATAAGTACCCCTGCTCTATAGAAAAGTGCTGTGGCTGCAGGAGGCAGGGATAGGCAGGCACATGAGATAATAATGAGTAGAGTTCACCAAAACAGCAAAAATTCCATACTGGGTCACTTACTGGTGTTCATCTGTTTCCTATCCTCTCCCCTTAGAGCATTATTCACACCAGGTGTTATTAGAGTTACTGCAACATCTCTGACCTCTGAGAGGCTTATGTGGAGCAGAAGGCATAAAGGCATCCATCCCTTTCACTGCCCCATCATCTCCAAGGGACCAAATAATGCTTCCCAGCACTGGCCTTTGATGCCTTTCAAAACTAGTCAGTTCCTCCACCTATGGTGAGATGATGATGCAGGTGATTGATGGGAGTGCAGTATGTGTCCCTGCCAGCTAAGGCTCAGTTCCTCAGTTTTTCTCTACCAACTTCTCCTTTCCATCAGTAATTTATGTACTGCTAACTATTCTAGTTCAATACAGATCCTCTCCTTTCTGTATGAACCCATTCAGTGCTGCTTTTGTTTCCTTTTTTGGTCTTTTTTTAATATTTTCTTAATTTTCTGTCCTCTTAATTGCATCAAGTCAAGTTTCCTATTTTGCCTGCTCTGAAAGGTTTCTCTGGGCTATGATAAAAATACCACATTTAAAAAAAACCCCCTTTATTAAGGTATCTGAGACAGCATGTCCTTTAAATTGTTCAGCTAGAAATGTTTCATAAGAAGCACTAAATGTATTTGCAAGACCATTTCCTAGTAGGAATATATGTGGGGTAACAGAATATTTTGGAAATCTAATGTCTCTGTATTTTCTATGTGAAATATGAAAGCATTTTGTAAAATAAATTGCTCAGCATTTCTTATTTAGGGAAGAATTAAGTGGTCTAGCAGGTAGAAAAATAGACAAATATATCAAAACACTCTCATCAGTATACTTGCAGTTGCAGTAAATGCCACAATTAAATTCTACTGATCCTCTTCTCTTTCTGTGTGAAGCACAGATGGAATTAAGTTTACCAATGGTCTAAGCAGAGCAGCCACTTTATATTTGGTAGGCAGCCTACAGTTCAAAAGCTACTACATACCATATTGACAGTGCAAAATAAAACTTGTTGTTTCCAGACTTTCAAGATGAATATTTAGATATTTCAACATGCAAAATCAAAGTCATTTATTGTGAAGCAGATTAAAAAAAAACCACCAAACCTTCAAATGTTTGTATTTCTCTTGCAGTTTACTTGGTTACTGTTTTCTTACTTGTAAGGCCACATCTAAAATGTGAAATAAAACTAAATTGATACCTGCTCTAACCATAAAGGTACTACCAGGGATAAATTTACTCCTAATATCCTAACTTTGCCATTTGTCTGGAAAGGAATTGGTGGCTTGACTGTTTATTTGCTATGTTTAATTAACCTTGTGTCATTTCTTTGTAAAGAAACAAGCTACAAGTTGCACTTAATTTTCTGCCAGGTCTTATCAGGGCAGATGATCAACTGGGTTATTACCTTGCTCAGCAGATCCTTTCTAACATAAGAATAGGAGAGGGCTTTACCCTTCCAGCAGTAGGGATGGAGGGAATGCTGCAGCTCTTCCTGACCTTTTCTTTTGTAGTAGCAATGTCTTAAGGAATCTCAGCTGCCTGTGCCTTGCAGCCTGCCACCATCTCATGTTAAACAAAGTTAGAGAAGACACTTTGAGAGCCTTGGCAGGCACTTGGCAATCCAGTGCTGAACAGGCAGTGATTGTCTGGGTGGCTGAAGATGGAAAGGCGATACCCTGACGCCTGCCTTCTTCCAGCCTGGCCTCCTCTGCTGCCCCAAGCTCATCTGAGCTCCAGGTTTCTGTAGCAACAGGGAAGGGGAGAGGATGGAAGGAAACTGGCAGAGCTCCCAGGCACCCAGGGTTAGCTGGCCAGACTGCTATCCTGAAAACAGGCATCTGTAGCAAAGCACAACAGCGAGTTCAAATGTTTTATCAGTTCAGTCACAGCACCATAAGCTGAGATTTGCTTGCTTTAACAACCACTTTAAAGTAAATTAAAAGCTAAGTTGTATGCAGGAAGAGAAAAATCAGTCCAAAGCTATCAGAGCACCCATAATTCAGACTCTTTGTGGGTAATTTATTGGCAGCAGCCTGACTCTTTGGAGAGCTGCCTTGAGAGTGACTGCGCAAGGCACAGAGTTGCTAGGGTGACTTTAGAGAGTTGAGGAATTTCTTTTGCACTGTGTTTTGTATGAAACTATTTCAGCTCTCTCTTATGGATTGGATCTCTGTTATGTTGAATGCATTTCTAATGTGATTTTTATAGGGATCTGTTAACTTCTCACAAATTCTGACACAAGGAGAAAACGAGTACAAAATGGTACAAGAGCAGTGCTGTTTCTGTGAGAAGAAACTCACTCTTTTGTGGTCTTGTAATTAGACACTGTTATAGTATTCTGTTTCAAGATTTTATGTGTATGGTGTCTCTGCCATTGTTTCTTTTGCAGGCAAATTACACAGATCCCCAGAGCAAGCTGAGGTTTAGTACTATAGAAGAATTTGCCTATATTCGGATGCTTCCTTCAGATGTGGTTACAGGATACCTGGCTCTAAGGAAAGCAACAAGTATTGTTTCCTGAAGAGACCACGTGTTGTGTATTGGAATCATGATGGAAACTGTCTGCAGGACTGAGGTTCCTTAAAACTACCAATGGATTTTTACATCTGGAAGTAGTTGATGGTACATGGATTTGAAGGACATATGGATTTAATGATGAGAAATGCTGATATTTGTTAGTTTGCCAATTTGTAAGCAATTTGGTTTGGTGAACAGAATAACTTAAACAGTAAGGGTATGTGTGTGCACCATAATGTCTGAGTTATATTCATTTCTGTAGAGACAGGATTTCATCTCCACCCTGTCTATTTTATGTACAGTTATTTGAATTAAGGAAAAGGTACCAAGATATCCTAACCCCTAGACCTGCCTTGCCACATGGACTGGCCACTTGGCTATGAAGAGTTTTATCCCATCTCTAAAATGAAGCTAAAATACCTAGCAAGTGCTGCTATTGTGATGACTGTTCATGGTACTGAGCACTGTGGAAATGAGCAGCTTCACCTAAATGTTTGCATTAAGTTACATTCAAACTTGTTTCTAAAATATCCTAACAAATAGGCATAACAGGATCAAATCCAATCACCAGGTAACTCTTAGAAGTGACACTTTGTAGTTTTTCAATGCTTCATTTTACAACCTGGCTATCCTGCTACCTTTCCCAGTTAGTGCAATGTCAGTACAAAAAAAGGACTGATTTGCAAGATTTTTCTAAGAAACAATGCTAAAAAAAGCAGCAATTCCACTGTCCAGTGGCATTCTGACATTCAGATGGTCTTCAGAAAGGTGAGATCTCCTATGTCAGGACAGTGACCTCAGCACCATGAGGTACTGGGCAAATAACTGATAGCAGCTGAATGTTATCACCCTTCAGAGGAAGAAGACTGAAGGAGTTTGGACTCCTGCTGAGGGAGGGCTGACAAGTACATGCCAACATCAGAATGACCATGAATTCCTGAAACTAGGGGAAAGGGAGCAGAGAGTTTTCTACCTATTCATTCTTGTTGTCCTCATTCTTATAACAAGCTGCTGATTTGTTGTCTTCCCACTTCTACATCTTTCTTCTAGCCTTAGACTCTTGGTGAGTTTTCACCTAGACTCATTTTGGGCTCAGCCATTCCGAGCCTCCAACCACACAGCCTTCACACCTGTGATCCACCAACTGCCCTGTAGCTGTGGCACTTACCTCCTGTAGCCCTCTGAATCAGTGGGTGTGTTACCACTTGTTGTGGAAATGCTCTCTTCCCATGTGCAAAACTGCCAAGTGGAAGACTTGTCCTATAGCTTATTAATCCTCAACTGCTCAGGTCTCTAAGGAGGTGAGACACCAGTCACAGGACAGTAGTCCTGTCTCACCCAAGTGCCATCATGGACAACCAGGATCTTGTGCAAAGCACTTCTCTCTGACTGCACAAGCAGCATGCAGTGGTGACTACTTAGTATCTAAGCTGCACCTTGGATATCTGTTTCTAAAGACATGGTTATTATTAGAACAGATTTTCTTTTCTCATTGAAAAACTAAATATGCAGAGTTGTCTTAATGCTAGTTTAATTTCAACCCTGAAACAGGAAAACCAATAATGGAGAACACTGTTTCATGAAAGTCTATTGGACTTATTCCTCAGGTTCTGTAATCTAATATTTACAAAAATACAACTTTAAAAGTCTTTGACATGCTTACAATAGATCCTTCAAAGCCTTGGATACCAGATAATGCTACAACTGTATCACAGAACAAAAAAAGAGTAAAACAGGATATCTCTCTTCATGCCAGTAAGCATCCAAGACATTCTTTTAGCATATGAGTGTTAGAATAGATGTTTTTATCTTACTTTACATACTGAAGATGTGTTTATAAGATAAGTTTAACAATATGTGCAGTCTTTGTGAATTCCATTTCAAAACCTTAGTGTCTTCCTGGATAGATCTACATCAGTGTCAAGGGTTAGGGCTGGGCTGGCCACTAAACAAGTGACAGATGCTCTATATTAACACCCTGTTGGTTTGTACAGCAGCTATGTACTCTTGGAAACTTCCTGCCCCAATCCTTCTCTCTGCTGCATCTGTACTAGAATGACCTTGGTCCCATGTCCTGGTAAGCAACAAAATTCAATTCAGAGAGGTCTTGGGCCAGCTCATTTCACTTCCAAAAAACTGGAAAAAGCCAGCAGCCTCTAAGAGAGTGCCTGAATAGCAGTCCTTGCATGGGGAGCAACAGAGGCAGTGTGATGATAATAACCTTAATATAGGAAATATCAGGAATTTCAGTAAGAGCTGGAGTTAAACTAAGGTGAGATGACTGGAAGTGGGACTGCAGAAGCAATTACCCTGACAATATAAGGCTGTGCTGAAGAGAAATCATTTATAAAACACTGGGAGGGATTCTTAATCCTCTTCAATAACACATATGGCATTATGGTGGTTTTGTATTGGGAATAGAGAACATAAATAGAGCATAACTCACTCCTTCAAATTGTGCCTTTCTGGAAGGTAAGTAAGTCATAGTTAGTGATGTGGAGTCAATGGCTGCCATCAGTCTGGTGTGCACAAGTGACAGCAGCTAATAAGCACAAGCCTTGTTCTCCTCCTATTAAATGGGCTTTTGTAACTAAAGCTGAAGGCAAAGCACAAGAAACCAAATATTTTTGGCCTCTGACAACTAAGAATTTGTCTATTTGTCATGCTTCATCTCTTGTACCAGGATGGACAAAATCAGAGAGCCAAGAAATAAGGACCAGCAACTCCTTCCCAGTGTTTTATGAGCCTTTCCCATGAGCTTTGTCAGTTGAGAATTATAACCACCTGTATACAATGCCACTGGGACAATGTATTCCTCCCCAGAGCCTTTGTGCACTGACTCTCATCCCTGGGTCTGTTTATATCCTGTTCAAAAAATACATGTAAGTCACCTGGATGATTTTTGGAACAAGCAGTGGAATCCTGCTCTTCCACCTTTCACAAACACACTTTGCTGCCTACAGAGTCTCTTAACAGTCTCTCAATAATCCCTCCAGCTCTGTGAATCGTGGGATTGCACCCACTGCAAAACAGTTATACAGCCCTGGTAGCTGAGACCCTCTCCAGAGAATGGGAGAAGTGCTTTGAACCTCTGAGGTGAAAGAGGAAACTCAGCCCATATCAGAGGGCTGGGAGGAAGCAATGTCACCATGGACAGTTGGATAAGGAGAGCAGGAACTGCAGCTGCATCCCTGTACTGGCTTTATTTCAAACAAAGGAAAGAGCCTACAACAGCCTTTTTGCAGAGCATGATCTGGAAGAGTGCTGCATCTACTGCTGCAGGACAGAGTGGGGGCAGAAGGCTGCTATGAAGCTGCTTGGCTCTGTTGAGGCTAATATGTCTCTGGGCATACTCAAAGGCAGAGCTTCAGATGCTGGGTAACCATCCAGGATCCAGTCAGCAGCTGCATGATGATGTAGAGGACAGCAGGTTTGGGCATAAGCTGCCTAAAGTCAGTCCAGAGCCCTTCTAGGGATCTACTTCTCTCAGAAGGCTTGGAAATGATTAGTCTTAGCAACCCAGTGGATTTTGAATCAACACCTGTGTCAGCTGACCAGCTCACATAGCACACACTTCTAGTCATCAGAAGGTACCTGGTATTGCTCCCAGTACTGGATCTGAAGTAAAAGCATGGGCATTAGAGGAGGAAAAAATATAATCAAAGGCAGACAGGGGCTCTCTTGTCATTCTCCCATAGCTTCCCTGCCTTTCAGGCCACATCCCTGTTATCTCTGTGATGTATTTAGAACTACCCTTTACCTCTTGCATTTCCAAACTTAGGAAAGACACTGGAGAAGGTTAAAAATCCTGTCCTAAAGTATACATTTCTAAGCAGTTCTCAAAAGACATAAACAGAATCCAGCAGTAACAGGTGTCATAAAAGTCCCTCTTTGCACCTCTTTATCACTATAGGTGGCAAAGTTTTGGTATGAAAGGGGCCTGCAGGTGTAGCCTTTGTGGGAGGAGGTTCAGGGACTATAGGATGCACAAAAATTACAGATGTGGTTTCCTGACCCCTTAAAAAAGAATATTTGAAGTAACAGCTTATTTTGGGGTCATGCAGGAGAGGCTTAATTTTGTCCTAAATAGCACACACAAGTTTGATCAAGTAGTAATTATGTCTGAGCCACTAAGAAATAATCTCCAAGACATAATTAGTAACAGCACCTTCCCTGGGAGATGTGATTTGCTCCACCTCCCACTTCCCCTCCCTGCTCCAAAACCCCAACAACCAACCAACCAACCAACCAAAACCCCCCAAACCACCACAGCACTATGATACTCTTCTTAAAAGAGGACTGAAAAACAAATGACTCAGTTAATCAAAGGAAGGAGTTTATATAAAATAAGTAGAATTCACCTGCAGATTTAGATGAAGTGCTTACTGAAAACAGAAAAGGAACACTAGAAGAAGAAAAACCTCAAGTGGAAAGCAAGAAGAAAAGATGAAACCACAAGAGGAAAGGTGGTGGCCCATGCTGCCAAATAACCTTCTGGAAAGGATAATCAAAATTCTAGGGTAGGCCAAAGCCAGAAGCATCTTCTACAGCAATTTCTGTCCAAAGGGCCATTGAATCAAAGCTTAAAATGGGGAGTTCCCCAGAAAAATCAAAAAAGGCTTGCCATTGAGCCAGCCAGCTATCCTAATATACACAATGTTTTCCATCAGCAGGTACAGTTCTGTTTCTCAGACACCTCACAGCTACCACTTGAGAAACTTAAACCAACTTCAGCAATTGCAAGAGACATGCACACACCGAGACCTTCTAGATTGCCCTCCAGCAGGCACACGAGCACTTCTCTTCTTAATGCTCTTTCTTGTCAACTTGTCTAGATTAGGGATATTTGTCACACTGGAACTTTATCTAGGAATCCTGACTGTAAATATATGTCCAAACCCCTAACATAAATACATGCATTGGAAAGATTTTTACCAGGAACTGAGAGTGCCTGAGCACTTGAGGCTTATCTCTGGATAATGACTTCTGTTTGAGCCAGCTAATGCAAATTCCCATCTAGACAATCCCACATGCAGGCAGCTACCAAGGTCCATGCTTTGGCTTCAGGCTTCTGTAAGAAGCAGTGCTGGGGGTGGCATGGTGATCACTGTCACAGGAGTAGCAGGTTTTACTGGGAGGCTTCTTTATTTTTTCTGAGTCAGACTGTATGTGCATCTCTTCACAGAACACCCCCAGCACGTGAGCATTTTGAAGGGTACACTCTGTTGTAAAAACAGCAGAACTGGAAGAACCATTGCACCTGCATACACATTTACCTTGTAAATAATATATTGTAGTTAAGCAATAGCTAAGGAATAAACTTGGATTTTGGTTTGCTAGGATATAAAACCTATAATTGCTAATAAGCCACTAAGAACTATGCAACAGATCGATGGTTACAGGAAATCTTGCCAGGATGCCTAAGCAGTTTATGGCCATGCTGGATAATCTGGGGAAGAGTGAAATGAGTCTAATGTTTTTGAAGTTTCCTGGGGTTGGAGAAATCCAAACATCTGCATTTTAACCTTGGGAAAATCCTGAGATCAGCAAGACTCTTGTCTGTAAGATTTAACCACAAGTTGGTCCCACGTTTAGAAAGTGTAAAATCTGTGTGATTGCTGTAAAACAGCAACCCCCACTTTTGTTTTTAATATCTATCTATATGTACACATAATGATGGGGTTTGTGCTATAAAACCTTTGTCTTTAAATGATAGGGCAAGAATATGGTAATTCATGCTTTCTGTATAACCAAGTTAACTGGCTGTGTCACACTGACTGATGGAAGTAACTGCAGTTATCTCACTGGCTGCTTTGTCTGCAATACATTTATTGCAGCTGGAGCTGTTAGCAACACAAAAAAGGGGCAAGAGCAGCTGTGAGGCAAGACTCAAAAGCTCATAATGTGTTTCTCCTGCCTTTTGGATGGTCCCATTACCCAGCTACCATCACCTCTACCTTTCTCTTGGGGGGATTTTTTTTAAGCACAGGTATGTGGCTCAAGCAAGAGATGCCCTGTGTGCACAGCAGTGTTGTTTGCTGACTAGCTCACTTTTAAAAGTTTCACTTTTCTTCTCTCATTATTTATCCTTCCACATTTGCAAGTCAGGAAGGATCTGAGTGCAGGTCCAACTTTTCATGATATTTGAGATTTTGAGTGGAGTGGGATGTTGAAATAGCTCCAACACTGTCAGCAGGGACCTCCAACTGAAAATGTAGTAACACAATGACTTCTCTTTCCATGTAAAATCAATCATGTCAAGTGCTCATATTTACACATCCCTTCATAGGTGCTAATCTACACCACCTTAACTGCTTTACACATTTCTAGTGTTTACTTTGGCTTCCTACATCCTCTGTTAATCATCTTATTTGTCCATGACAAAGGCAGTTATCCTGAACTTTTCTAGAAGCTGATAAGACACACTCCCCTTTGGAAAATGCAATGAAGCATGGGTTCACACCCAATGGAATATCTACAGCAACTAGAGTCACTGCTCATTAAAATGTGAAAATAGGTGGATTGTGCTGTGGCAGCAATACTTCATTGCTCCATCAAGAAAAAAAACCCCACACTAAAGCCATTTATGGCACTTATCTGCAACTATGACAGTAATTCCAGGTATTTGGAACAAAGAACACAGTGTTATTTTACTCTTTTTTTCATCTTTCTGCTTCTAGACCAGGTAGATTAACATTGTTTCCTTACCACAAGTCTCTGGAGACACCAGGGTTTAAGATTATTTTTCTGAACACTCCAGACACTGAGCTTTGGAAGAAGGAGGTGGCATCTCTGTTCATACACCTTGAAAACAAGTTTTCCTGCAGGGAGCCAGGCTGGGTGAACAGAGGGTAGGCAAAATTACTGCAAATCCTCCTCTCCACCCACAGCCAGCATAGTTCATTAAAGCTCATTTTGCACATGCTGTTGTGGTGATCTAGGGTGAAAAGACACACTTCTTCAGCATGCTTTGTCATTATCTATATGCTGATTTAAAGAAGTAGAGAGGCATGTCACCCCTCTTCTCTCCCTCTCCATACAGTGGGAATGCAGAGGCTAGGTCCTGTCCTAGACAGCTCATCAGCTGCCAGCTGCCACAGCCCAGCCCCAGCACGGTGCTGCATGATGGAGATTGCCTAAAACTACAGTGATGGGAACCCACCACAGAAGAAATGTGTATGCATTGCTAAGAGAGAGAAATACAGAGAAAGAAAAGTGACTGTCACCCAATCTGCAACGTGTTTCTACAGAGCCTCAACAGGAGATGTGGAAGAGCTGAGAAAAGAACTTTTTAACTTCTGCAATAGGCTCACAGGACTGCCCTGTCTGCCAAATCCACCCCAAGCCAAGCAGCTGGGGAGCCCAGGGGCTGAATCAGTGGTGTAACACCTCTATCTGAACTTCCCCGAACACAACAGATGCTGGGCTTGATATCTGCTAGACAGATAGGTTTCCGGGGAAATACTACCCCCTCCTCCTCTCTTCCGTGCCTCTCTCCTGTGGTCAAACACAGGAACAAGCCATCTGCTGTCATTAGCTCACAGGAGCAATGCCTACATCCAAGCCGGTCACAGCGTGTGCTTTCCACAGCACTATCCGCTTTCCGCTCCAAGCCGTGACACACGGCGACATTCCCCTCTGGCCGGGGACTCCAGGAAGTCAACTGTTTGCCTTGGACGCAGGCAGAGTGACACAGACACAGGTGGCTCCGTCTGTTGGGAGATGGGGTCAAGCCTGCTGCAAAGGGTCCCACTTTCTCCTCCCTTGTTTCCCTAGGTTTCCCAGGGTGAAAAACAGGCCCCTTGCTGGGCTTGAATTGGATTCAAGATCACTCTGTCTGTACCTGTGCAGCTCCCTGATAAATCAGCCCAGGCCCTAACAGTATGGAGGGGGAAAATCTCCATTCTGTACCACGTTTGGGGAACATTATGACCCAGACTTGGAAGTCACTTTGTGGCTGACATGTTTCTGTTGCAGACCTGGACAAAATCCCACTCCCAGCCAGCTCTAGCTGTAGGACATTTGGATGTGGCTGGACAGGTATCACAGAATCATTAGGGTTGGAACGGAGCCTCAAGATCATCTAGTCCAACCGATAGCCCTACACTACTCTCACCCCTAAATCATCCCCTGAAGAAACACATCTATCCTCTTCTTAAAAACCTCCAGGGATGGTGACTCCACCACCTCCCTGGGCAGCCTATTCCAATATCTAACCACTCTCTCAGTAAAGAAATTCTTCCTAATATCTAATCTAAACCTGCCCTGGCACAGCTTAAGCCCATTCCCTCTAGTCCTGTCACTAGTCACAAGGGAGAAGAGGCCAACACCCGCCTGCCTAGAATGGCCTTTCAAGTAGCTGAAGAGAGCCATAAGGTCTCCCCTCAGCCAACTCACTTCCAAAGTGCCTGGCTGGAAGATGTACTAGCTAGGTTGAAGGACATCTGGGGATGCATGCAGTTTTGATTTTAAACTCATCTTCCTCAGCTGTTTTTTTTTAACTTTGTGTTGATTTTTGGTGTAATAATCATTTTAATGTCTTTGCTGCCATCTTTTACCTGGTAGCATTTTGCTCCAGTGGGAGAGTCAACATTTTAAATGTATTTGAGGGGAAAAAGAAAAAACAAGAGTCAAGTTATCTTTCAGTGATAGGGGCTCCTTCTTTTTCTGGATAGCCTGCACACACTTCATTGTTGTTAATCATTTTATCTTGAATAAAATTAGATGGAGACCTCCACTCACCAGATCTGAGACAAGCAGGCCACTGGCTGACTTGGCCAGTATGTCAGGCATTGCTCTCAACACTGATAAGACCATTTGATTAGGATGGAGGGGGGGAGATGCTCCAAGTAATGACAATAAAAGCTTTATGAGAAGGTATATATCAGAGAGGGAAACAAAAAGCACAGTTCTTCCTACTTGGATGCAGGGAAGATGAAGCTGAAGAGCTCAGTTTCAGTGGTTGTTTCCCTCCCCTTTCCATCTGTGGACTCCTTGGCCAACATGAGTGGTGATTCACAACTTGGAACTCATGTCCCCCTCACCCTCTCTCGTTTTTCATCACCGGTCTGGCAGTGGAAAGGCTTCCCATACCATCCTCGAGCCAAACCCTGCTGGAACTGCAATTGTCTCATGGTGCTTTCATCCCAAATAGCTCAGCTGCTATGCTGGCTTCTGCAGTTAGGAGCTGCTTAAATTTTCTGCTGCCTCAATAGAACATAGTGAACATGGGACTGGGAGCATAACTATGGCGTGAGGAACAGAAAGCCCAGTGTTGCACAACTGCTTCGCATCTCTGCTAATGATTTCATGTGCAGTGGTCTTCTGGAGTCAAAGCAAATTCATTGCCAAGTACAGTAAGTGAAGCATTCAGTAAGAGTCATTTGTTGTACTTGATACTTCTGACCACAAATGGATAACATTTTTTGCAGTCTTTCTTACAATCATGTAGTGAAGAGGTTCAATAAAAGCAATTTTTGCCTGTGGGTTCCTAAACGTTACTAATACCTACAAGGGTTTTTGTTCAGGATTCAAATATGCTGTGTGACTGGTCACCCATGTAAACAGTCTGGTTTCTATTCACTAACCAGACTCTTACAGAGGCCAGGATTATCTGGAAAAAATCAAAAAGCCATTGAAAGAGGGTATATGGGGGGAAGCAAATTTAGAAAATTCAGCAATTTGCTCTCCTCTTGCAAAAGAAAGTGCCTCATCTAGGGCTGTGCATGTGCATTTCAGGCTTCAAAATACCCAAATTCTTCCTCCAGTTGCAGATACACCTGTCTAGGTGATATTTACTCAGTACTTACTGCCTTGTGCATGTATGCTTTTAGGTTTTTATTGCAACATAGGCAGACTGGTCTCAGTTTGGCTCAGTTTCCTGCTTTGACATCTCAATGCCAGCTTGAAGGTTCACAGAGATGCTTACTTTCATATGACATGTATCTCATATTATTTCACATATTTACTGGTTTTATGAATGGGTCTAGAACAGCATTCCAGGTGTATAAGGGGCACAAGATGGTCCAGAAGCCTGTGGATTTTCTACTTGCCTGGGAACTTCAGGCCTCACCTAGCTATCAGTCCTCCTCTTGCCCAGATTTTGCTATCACAAAGAACCACAATGGGATGGAAGCTATTGAGGCACTACCCTTTGATGCTGCACCCAGAGAGAAGACTCCAAAGTGGTGAGAAAGTTAAACAGGGCAGAGGATCTCTTTTTCTCCTCTGCCACCACAACCCCTTATTCTGCATTTGTACATCCTTGTACTCAGACTAAGTTTTAAAAGACATTTTAAGATGTATCTACTAGATAGCAAGATTAATGCCCAAATTCAAGCAATAGCAATATCAATGAACTGAACTGCCAGCCTGTCCCAAAAACCTTATCAAAACAAACTGCTTGCTGTCTGTGGTTTCAAGCAACTTTATATTTCATTTTGTAGTACAAGGTCTGTGACTTCTCATGCTAGAGACTGCCTGGGGTATTTAAACTCACAGCTACCAATACTGAAGTGTCATGTCTAAATCCACCAGACAAAAAGAAAAAAGGCACCTATATTTTGAATGTTAAGGCCTGCACTCTGCATTTATGACTGGTGAATGTGTTGTTTCTTAACCTTAATGTAATATAACTACTTGGCTTTCATGCCAAGTTTCAAAATAATTGAAAACCTCTGCAGCATGTACATCAACAGCTAGGACTGCTGTAGGGGTAAAGTTTTCTTTAACTTCAGAGAACAGATAAGGAATGGTTCATTTTAATAGAACCTTTAGAAACACAGTACTATTGTTACTGGTCCCTAAATGGTAGTTGGCTCTGAGTGCTGACTATAGTAATACTGTGACAAGCTCAGTGAGTACAGATGTTTCAATGTTGATGTTTCATTTGTTTAATCTTGCATAAGCATACTTATAAAAATTATATTGGGCTCTTATTTTAGCCACTCTTAGATTTTTTTATAGTGAAAAGCATATTTGCACTTATAACATGGATTTTCTTCCCCATGTCCATGCTGCTGCAGAACTTCAGCAGCGAGGACGGTGCATGCAACACCCCTCAGAAAGGGAGGTAAATAAGAGAGAAATGAGAAAATCTGCAGTGCAGAGAGCCAGGTACTGAAAAATATAACCTCACCAAACCTCTGCTTATGTAACCAGCTGCTTGAGAGCACTTCATATGTTGAAAAGAGATTGAATAAGAGAAGCTGAATGCTGGCTGCCTCTGCTACTTATGCAGGTAATCTGGGGGAGCGCGTGCGCCCGCACGTGCTTAGACCACTTAAAGTGCTCTGTTACATAAATGCAACTGAGAGTTTAAACACACTATGTGGGTTTCAAACCCCCCCCAACCCCTTTCACAACTTCTACAGTGTTCTAAATGGTTTCTCATAGAAGTCATATGATATCATGAAAAATGACACATTTTAAATGAGGTTTTGGTTAAAAACCCCAACAAAATCTCTTTGCATAGCAGGTAATAGATGACAGAAGTTAAACACTTCAAAAACTGTGAAAGAAGAAGAAGGTAGTAAGAGTGCAGCTTTTCTGTGCAACAAATTCCATGACAATACAAAGTGTAATATGAATGGAAACTATTGCTGGGCAGTAAAGCAGAAAATATGTTATAATTTGCTGGAGCCACTCTAAATAAATACCTGCCAAAGAATAAAGCAATTTGCAAGGAAACCTTCCTGTGTCTAATAGGGCTATGAGTTTAACACTTTTTTTTTTTTCATCATATCAGTATTTGAACTGGGTCAAATACATTCCTCTTAAGATGATGTTTTTGAACCTATTTGTGGAAAGTCACCCTCTCTGTCATATCTTGTTTCAATTAAAATTTGATCTTGAAACAAGGCAGAAGGATTGAAGTGGGGGGACCCTGTGATATTGTCTACTGATGATCTATTAAAAGTTTATGCTGCACTTTGAACAGAAGGGAAGGCTTGCAGGAAAACACCAGCACAGAAACACTGCCCTGAAAACTTGCAAAGCCTCCTTCTGCAGCAGGAGAACAGTCCCAGACGTCTTCTCCCATGCCACTGGTACACTCTGTTCCCCCAAGCATTTTTGGAGTCACTTTCAGCTCTGCCTGTTCTGCTCTTCACATGTCTTTTGCCTTTTTATGCAGTGCTGCTTGCCTCATTTCTCTGGGGCTTTCAGAGTGTGAGACTACTATCTAGTTTAGAACAAGTTTTCACGTTTCAGACTTTTATTTAAGCAAATGCCATTGTGGGTTTCTGTTTCAAGCATGCTGTTGTGACACAGGTAGGTTCTGAGCATTGCTGATCTTGGGTATCCTGGCTGCCTTGGGATATTTAATCAACTTTTGCATCCCTCCTTTTCACCCCAGCAACTCCATTTCATCTCTCCTATCCCCAGTGATCCCCTGCCTTCACATTGTTTAGTGCAGCTTCTCCTTTCCATGCTTCTCCTGCCAGCAGCATTACCTCTGGCCGCCTCCCAAGCACCCTAGGTCCCCCCTGAGGAGGACTGAGCTCTCTTCCACATTTCTGGCTGGCTAAGAGCAACACATGTGGACATGAGCAGCATAAGGGATGAGGAAAAATCTGGGGAGGCAAGAAAGGTCAAAAGACTGAACGAGATAATCTGTAAATTTATAGCTATTGCACCCTCATGGCAAAACCAAGTGCCTTGCTTTAGGCTGCATAGGCTGCAGTTTAGACTTTAAAACAGTGGTGCTCTTTTGAGAAAGGCAGAGAGATCTGCCTCAGGGCAGCAGGAAACTACCTCTAGTTGACCTCCATGTCTACATAACTAGACAGTACCTTAATAGCTAGTAACCCTCTGCCCTCTCAAGTGAGACTGGAATTAGCCAGCTGGTTCAAAACCCACTGGAGAAGTGGTGGAGAAAACTTGCACTGTACCTATGGAAGTGAAAACTAACAATACTCTAGCTGCCTTTGCCCAGCATTGATAGTGGGAAGCAAGATGGTTCAAGAGCATTGCCCTGGACTGCCAAAGCACAAGCCTGGTCTGGAAACCACAACTGCACCTCATCACAACAGGCACTCAGAGCTGCCAAAACACAGAACACAAATTTCATACCTGGCCTGAAGAGCAGAGACTCTTGGGCATCTCCACCCTCACTCCTGGGACTCATGCTGCCTCAGGCTACACACTTCTCCTTGGCTTGTCCTACCCTCCAAGGTGGCAGCAGCCCCCAGCTGTCCTCCCTGGTCCCACAGTGCCCATGTGTGTGGTCTCCCCATCCTGACCTTCCTTGGCAACTGAGCCTCTCCATCCAGTGGTCTGAGCCCCCTGGTCTCTCCCTTCTCTTGCTTTACCCTGAACTGCTGTATTCCCTCCTGTGTGCACAGTCTTACATTTCCTTCCTCTATTCTTCTGTCTCTGAAGTTATACAATTTTAATGTTTTATGTTAATTGCTTTTGAATAACAGCCTTTGGAAAACAAAAGGTTCTCCAGAGTACTGGTTTCTTTGGAAACATTCCTGTGGCCAACTACAAGCTGAAATAATAACAATAATAGGAAAAATCCTACATAAGTATAGAAGATTTTCTGTCAACAGCTGGTGAAAAAGTTGGGGGGGTTCTCTTTGCTTGTTTAGAGGTTGGTTTGTTTTTTGACATTCTCCAGCTAGTTTTCCCCTCTAGCCTCCCAATCCCCCACTCCCACCAGGAGAAAGGCATAAAGTAGAGACTCTCTGCTGCCTGCTTCAATACAGGGAGAGGCAGTGACCTTGTTTACCAAGGGCACCCTCAGTTCCTGTGAGTGAGGAGCTGTGTGGAAAAGCTGCCTGCCTTGGCTGGCATTCCTCTGTTGTTAAAGAGTGCAGGAAATGATGGACAATTCCAAACCAGAAAAATTTGCAAGCAAGCTTCAGCTAACCACAAGAAACTAAAGCACATGGCAAGAATCACAAAGCAGAAGGGGAAAAACTGACAGCTTTTGATTCATGGGCTGTTAAAAGGTTATGATGCTGCCTTACAGAATATTGTAGAAACAAAACCACAGTTTATAACTACCATTAAGCAAGGTAGTTGCTTCAGCAAATAAACCCAGGATTTGTTCTTCTTTATGTATTTGGATGTGAGTTGATGGTGAAATTGGGCTGCTCTCAAGGAGGCAGTGACACTTTAGGGTGGGGGAAAGGGGTTGTGAGGGCCAGCTCACATGCAGAGTGGTACAACCCTTCACTCACTTCCCCCAAGCAAAGCCATTTAGAGTACAAGCCTGCTAAAGTCTGCTTTAATCTGGCTCCCATCTCCCTGATCTTCTGAAGATTTCTAATGTCCAATTCCACCTACAGAAGGTGAGGGTCCAATGACAGTGTATGGGCAGTGGCACAAACTGAGCCAACCTTACAGCCAGTGCAAGTGGGTGAAAGCTAACAACCACGTGGATGCAATCCTACCTTTTTGCCTTTTGCTGTGATAGGCATAAACTCAATTTCCCCATCTGTTGTTTCTCCTCAGCTTGTCCTGTCTTTCTCTGTTATGCTCCAGTTCCACAGGCTTCTTAAAAAAAAAAGAAAAATAGTTGAAAAGATGCTGTAAAGGAAGGCATACATTATACACTCCCTCTTGCCAGTGTAGGATTTTTCTCACAGCAGGCACATGATGTTTGTTAACTACTGAAATATCACAGAAAGCACCACCATCTCATATGTTGAGTTGGCAGAAGGAGAGGAAAAGCAAATAAAAACCTAGCTCCCACCAGTGACCTGTATGCCTAAGGGGCTTGGCAAGGAAAGCCACTGCTGAATCATCTTCTGCCAGTGCAGAGATTCCCCCGTGGTGGCACAGGCATGGCTGTGCCTGGGGATGTCTGCATGTGGAGCTGCCAGCAAAGAGGAAAGCAAATGCTCCCAGCAAAAGAAAGGTGAAGGAAGTTTTGCCCCTGGGCCCACCTTTGTACCAATGACCTTGTGGTGTGCATAGGGTGGATGAAGATAAAGCAGAGGAGCATGGTGGGACTTGGTGTTTTAGAAAGCTTTACCTTCTGACAGGGGCCAAGGGCATCACCAAGGTTTCCCAACATACTGCCACACAAAAGGGTGCTGGGATGAAAGTTGCTGGATTTCTTCATCCAACTGTTCTCACAACCAATTGTTTGACACCACAGAGGGCAAGAAAAGGAGTCCAAAGTAACCTCAAGGGAGGAAAGGAGTACTTGCAAGTTGGAAGGGACAGAACCCCAGCAAACAGCACCTGTTACAAATTGTGCCCTAAAAGGCTGCAGGTGCTTGTTTCCTCTAAGTTTAAAGCAACAGCTTGCAGAAAAGCTGCTGGAGCTTACAGTGGGCTTTAGAACCAGGGAGGGACCTTCAGCTATTCCTAGCCTAGCCTGTCAGATCAGCTTGAGCACAAAACCCCAGAAGATATGACAGAATGGCAGGGGTTAGATGAGACCTCTAGAGATCATCTAGTCTAAACTCCCTGCTAAAGCAGGTTGCATGGGGTTATTCCTCCCCAGGTGCAGGACCCTTTGTTGCCTTTGTTGAGCTTCATGAGGTTCCCCTCCAGCCATCTCTCCAGCCTGTTCAGGTCTTGCTGAATAGCAGCACAGCTTTCTGGTTTGTCAGTCATTCCTTCCAGTTTTGTATCATCAGTAAACATGCTGAGGGCACACTCAATTCCTTCATCCAGGTCATTGATGAAGGTGCTGAAAGAGACTGGACCCAGTACTGACCACTGGGGAACAACACTAGCTACAGGCCTCTAACTAGACTGTACCACTCATCACAACCCTCAGAGCTCTGTCACTCAGCCAGTTCTCGAACCACCCCACTGTCCATTCATCTAATTCACACTTCCTAAGCTTACCTGTGAGGATGTTATGGAAGATATGGTTTTACTCCTTTCAGAAAATATTATCTATGTTCACTAATAGCCTTGGTCTGCCTGCTAAGTGAAATTTTCATGAAGCTTGTCAAGCTGTCTATTGTGATTCCACCCGCAGTAGTAAAAGAGCCTTCCCTGTGAGCCAGGTGAAAATATGGTTCCTAAAATGGAGATCCATACAAACAGTATTTTGAGACTGAGCCAGTTATTAGAAAGGAATTTCACAGAATCACAGAGCTGGAAGGGACCTGGAAAGATCATCTAGTCCAACCCCCCTGCCACTGCAGGATTCCCTAGAGCAGGTTACACAGAAGCCCAAGAAGAAGACCAACAGTGTGCCATGAGCCTGCAATGCTTGTTGGATGCCTATTGCCTGTGCATGCATGCTGAAAGGATGGTAAGACACAGAAGGATCACAGCACCTGCTGCTTGACACTGTGTTACATCAGTTCAGGCCCTGTTCACTTCTAAGATGTGGAGCTCTGCATCCAAAAGCTGCCTCCAAAAACCCTCAGTAAATATTTGATTCCAGATCCATTGACCTATGTAGTCTTTGCTTATTCCAGTAGAAACTGGGCACAGATGGCCAGGCAGAGATGTCATAGACCCTAGTACTGGTATTGCAGCAGACCATATACACAGAGAGCAGGGTTCTTATTCCCAAGGGTACTCAGGCTTTTTGTACATGCTGCAGCCACGGGCGTCAGCTTCCTAACTGCTGCAGGCACCTACTCCTGTAGTGGCTTTCTCCTTTCAAAGCCCAGCAATGGAGGGGTTGGTATCAATGTATATCTTAATTTTATGTCTCTGAGTACCATGTAGAGTACAGGTAGATCCCCAAGGTGTGGAACAGGGAAGTGAAAGCTGGAAGAGTGAGTCAACTGAAAAGACAAGTATGAGTGAGCCCGAGGTTATGAGCCCACAGCTGCTGAGCAAAAAGCATTTTTTCATTCAGAGATGGAAAAATAAACAGAAAAATCAATACACAGTCCATCTATGCTGCAATATCCAGATGGAAATAATTAAAATGCATCTCACAGCCTGTCACACAAATTTAACAAAGTATAAGTGCACTGTGCTCCTCTAGCACTCCAGAAGCACAGAGGAGAGGCGAGTTAATGTCAGACTCTGAAATGGGTGAAGTAGCCACTCTGGCCTTGCAGACTAGCAGGAAGCAGTGTGAGACAACCACCAGCCACGTGTAAGCAGCACTTCAGAGCACAGGCTGCCTCTTGGCTGACCCTTGCTCCCCATCAAGAGAGCACCGGTGGGCAGGCTGCTCCTGCAGATGGATCTGCACGGTGGCAATGTGCTGTCACTGCAAGGTGAGGAAATGTGGAAAGTGGTGATTGTGCCTGAAGATGGGTAGAGATCAACAGCAGAGAAGGAATTCAGTGCAATGATCTTCATCACCCTAGGATTTTGCTCTTAATCTTCCCCACTTGCCAAGAGAATCCATAACCATCTCAAGTTATTCCAGTTGGGGCTGTCTAGATGCTGTCAGCAAACTGTTTGAAGTTATTGCAACTGAAGGATAAGCAGCTTTTATGCAGAAAAAGCTGGCACTTCAAAATTTTTAAAGGCTAAATTCAGACATCAAGCAAGGAAGTCTTTAAAAGTTGCCAGTGGTGCACATTTTGTGTAAAGAGTGACTGCTTTTCCTTCAAATGGCACTCTCCCCTCCCAGTGTGCTGAAAGCAGCTATAGGCTAAAGCTGTCAATTCACTCTCAGTTTAAAAGAGAAACTGAGTGCAAATGCAAAACCACAAAAAGGTGTTGGATGACATACATTGGAAAAAAAGGCAATGTTTTCTACTGACTACTATTATATATATTGCCATGCAAGTAACAAATGCACAGCTCTCTGAGACTCAGTTGCTGAATTGTCTCAGTGGTGACACCACCTTCATTCCTCTCTGTTTCTTTTCTTCAAAGAGAGAAGAGGGAAGATCCAAATCTTCTCAAAGACACACATGAATTATATTCCACCTGTGTGCTGCATCTATATACTGGTGTTTAATCTACTCCACTTTCACTTAGCAGCATCAGCATTCAAATATTGCAAACAGGGAAACTGAAGCAGGAAGTTTGGGAACTTCTTTCCCAAACTTTTGGGAACAGCACATCAGTTACTGTATTGTACAATAGACTCATAAATTCTAGTATTGCATTTGCTATATAGTAAAATTTAACAATCCTTTATTCTTTAGATTAAGTGTCTTCTCTCACAAAGTACACCCTGAAGGGCTCAGCAGCAATATTTTTATCATCTGTCTTGGTACTTGTATGGCTCTGATCACTGCTGTACCTGTTTTTATGACAGCTGTGAAATACAGAGCCATATAATCTAATATGGAATCAGAACCAGGCAACATTGTTTGTCCATGTACTATGTAAGCCAGGAAAGGAAATAAGAACCCTAATGAGCTCCAAGCACTTTTTATGATGCTGACTCACTCAGCTGCTAATTTATCAATCACAAATTGCTGTTATTAAGACTAAGACTGAGCATCACCTGGAAGAATGCCACCCCTTCTCAAGAGACTGTGATGTCAGCTACAGAGAACAGTGTGATTCCTGTTTCTTTTCTTATGAAACAGAGAATATTTGTCTTGCCAACCACAATCAGTTGGTATGAGTGACTCTTTGCTTCTGTAAGAAAAGAAGAAAGAAGACATGAGAAGTGCACACAGGAAAGTAAGTGCACATATATACTGTCTGTTATAACCTGCTTCTCAGAACAAAATGGTATTCTCTCCTCAGGGAAGATTCACTTTATTTTAGTTCCAGAGTCATCAGTGTCTTCACAAAATAAACATGAGAAATATCACTGGACATTGGTTTGCACTGCAGGGATCCCACTGATGGTACAAGACAGTTCACTGTGAAAGAATCAAGACTATGAGAACATAAAGCTTTCACATGCTTTTTGTTTTTCCTTGCATACATGGCTTAGTTTTAGTAAAAACATGCTCATAAAAGAGGGGTTTTGCTTCTGAGGAAAGAGCCATTAGGGTGAACAGGCTGAAGCAGCCAGTGCCCAGGGCTGACGTGCAGCTCTGCCAGCTGCTACAGCGCAGCAGACAGTAACCTGCAACCAAGAGCAGAGATGCACACAGATCCCAGGCTGAGAGACCTAGTGTGCAGCAGGACAAGCACCCTCAGAGCTGAGGACAAACTGGATGAAGGGTAAAGCAGGCTGCTGTTCAGTAGGACATCTGTTGGGAATAGGGAGGTGTAGGGAGCAGTATGTGCAAGAGGGGAGAGAGGCTGGGTGGAATATGGAAATGATACAAAATCAGCTCAGGAACTCTCTGATTGCCTAAAGGAGAGCAGTTGCCATGCATATGGAGATATATCAAGACTTCCCCCCAGGAAATATTTCCCAGGAACCTCTAGAGCAGGAAGGCTGTAGCTAGTAGCTGTCTTACCAGTGGGTCAATGGGAACACAGAAAATTCTTCCAGTTTCACCTCACTCAGCTACAGACAAGCCCCACAACCAACATTACTTTGCCTCAGCTTTCATAAGAGTTTCAAACAAACTCTGTGTCTGCAAGACACAAGAAGTCTAAACAGCAAGACAGTGAAGGAACTACTCACCAGAGAAAAGATGAGGTCTTGGCCAGGAGGTGCTTGACAGAGAGCATCATGGTTGGCTAGAAACATGCACAGGCAAGCATGGGGGTGGAGACAGAAACAGTGTTTGTGAAGTCAGTGCTGGGTTTAGGACTCTATTTCAGAAAAGAAATCTATGCTGTAGGGAGCTCTGGGTTGACCAGCCTGGATGTGAAATCTGCACCACTTGATTAAAAAAAAAGATGCCAGAAGCTTCTTAATTCATCCATGAAAATGTCAAGGAGCAAGCAGAAAAGGAAGTGTTTCTTCACAGAAAAGACATCTCTCTGAGGCTACCACTTCAAAGATGATGAAGGTTCACAGGGAAAACACCTGCAGTGGTGTCTGTTCTCTGTTTCTGAAGCAAGGACAGAGGGGAAGAGGCAGATGGTTGCCAGATGCCATCTGGAAGGCAGCTTTTCTGTGTCTGGTGTTACCAGATATACAGGACTTCAGACTACCCTTGAATATAGGTTATGCCCATGCTGGTAGAGTTCTCTTGAAGGGTTAAGCAAGGGAAAAAGGCACAGGTGCTGCAGCAGCCAGGATCACCCAGAATCAAGCACTTGGGGTAGGGGAACATGTCAGAAGAAGTCCAGACCCACTGTGGCTGTCACAGTTCTCTTATCTGGGGAACTCTGCTCCTGGGCTTCAGAGATTTAAACCTAGAAAGAGCCCTGCACAGTCAAGGTGGCAATCCACCCACTTTGCACAAGCCCATAACTTATTGACCATGAATGCTTGCTGTTCCTTAGCTTGTTTTGAGGCTGTATTGTCACATCCCAGGCAGCTGTAGTGGTGGCTTCCTCTGACTCTGTAAGACCCTGTGTGCTCTCCTTGCTTACCCCCAACCCTGAAAATGGCAGCTGCTGGGTGGGTCTGGTGGAGAAGGAGGAGCTGGGGAATTACATCTCCACTGCCAGGTGACTGCATAGTGGCAAGGAGAGAGCACACAGGGGTGAGGGCCATGGACCAGCAGGGGCTCTGGAACAGGTAAGGTGTGAGTTGTCACTTATAGGCAAGAACCTTTTTCAGAAGCAATGAGACACAAACTCTCTCCTGCACCTCTCTGGGTCTGGTAACTCTCTCAGCCACACTGACTAGGAACAGTCTTGTTTTGACTTCAGCTCTCAGCCTAAGTGACAGAAAGGACATCAGGAGACAGAAGTACCTACTTTCTTCCAGGGCATGGGTCAGAAGAAAGAACTTAAGCAGAAGCCCTGAGTTTCTCTCTTGCCATCTGATGCTGTCTTCTCTCCTCCCTGCAGAATTCAAGAAGGGGGAAAAAAAAAGACTGAAAAAGTCTGGCTAAGCCTGTGTGTCTTTTTACTGCAAACACCTCCTGTTCTGGCCTATGCAGTTGCTTTCACAGCTGGAAGGAAGATATTTTTTGCCTTAAATAAAAAGAAATAAAATGGCTGGACTCTTTTCAGTGTACTCTGGGGAGCTTCAGAAAGCCACATGAAACTACAGTGCTCTCTATCACACCTCTGGCACCTCTCCACAGCTCCCTGGGTGTCACTGTGAATTAAGTTCTGTTGGCTACATTTACAATTGTTTGCTGAAGGTAACTCATCAAAGGTAAATACATGGAAAACCTCTGGCTTTGGTAGCAAACAATGAAGCCAGCTTGATGATGAAACCACATGTTTCCTCAGGGCTGGCCCTAGGTGTTCTGTGTCAGCATGCCTGTGCCAGGCTTCAGATTTTGAAGTGCCCCTAGAAAGGCACTTTTGCCTGCCTTAAAGGCTTGACAAGAAGCTCTGAGGTGAAGCTAAACACTTGTAACAGAGGTTCTGCTTTCCTAGTGGAAGATAGCAGGCTCAGACCCCATACAAGGACCAGGCACAGGCAGTAGGGAGCAGAAAGCAGATGCCCAGAACACTCCTCAGATATCAAACATTTTCCATTATATTATCCCACCAGAGCAGCTAATCCCTCCAGCAACTTGGGTGACCAGGCCAGTCCTTCCAGCCACCTTCCCCCCCCCTCACCAGCTCTTCTCATACATAGCCAAGCCCCTTTGTCTGCCTTCCTTCAGAGGCACTGTGCAGTGGGCAGAAAAGCTGGTTTGGGTTTTATTTTCTTCCAACACAGGCCTCCAGACATGGCAGTAAGTTGTCATGCTGTAAGTCACCTCAGCCCCAGGAGAAGCCTGGGTGAGAGCATGAGCAGGACTCCTTTGCAATGACTAAACACTGCATGGAGGGGCTCTGAACAGATGATGGGGGCTATTCCTGAGGGAAGGGGAAGAAGGGAGAGGTGTGGCCATGGCTGCTCTCTTCCCATGTGGGTGTGAAGATTCAAACAGAGAAGGTCTCCTCCTACAAGCAGATGTGTGGACAGGGGTTGTTAACATGGCTTTTGTTAAGTGAGGGCTGGAGGGCTGATCACCTCACATTTTTTCCTTTGTTTTCACTCTCCTATTTTTAAGAGAGAAGTGTTTAATATACTGGCACTGACCCTGACCTTAGACCAGTACAACTTGGACTTTATTGAAGTGCATTTCCATTTATACCAAAAGAAGAAAAAACAGAATCAGCTTCTACCCATAGCAGCACTACAAAGATAAGAAGAAAAAGGTCTCTGAGTGCTATAAAACTAAGTTGTCATAGCAGCATAATTACATTTGAGTCCACTTTGTACAGAAGCAGACTGCCAGAACCTCATTTTGGAGGGAGAATCACTGTCAGGAGAAAAAGGGAGTGCTGTGCTGCTCTGCTTAAATTGTATTAGACAGCAAACAGCAAACTGGATCTGCACCTCCCTGCAAATGAACCTCCTTGTCTGAAACCAGCCAGGCCACTTCCATTTGTTGTAAATCCAGAAAGAGATCACATGAAACACTTCTTCATGGAATTTTAGGAAGGTATATCAAACTGTGAAGCACATTGCATGCCAAACTATTAATTATAAATGCAAACAGTGTTTTCCAGAGGTTACATTTTCACTGAATTACAATTTAAAGGATGATGAATTGGTTAGGTTGCCTTCCTGTTGAATAAGTAATTGCAAATAAGTCAACTCAGTAATCATGACAAATACAACTCTATCAACTCTATCCCTTGTAGATGCACTGGTTGTGCAAGAAACCAAACCACAATATCCAGAAAAAGACAAATAAAACCAAAAGGCACCTTAATGGCTTATTATGTGATATACAGACAGGCTAGCTGCCCAGTTCAGGTTTTCATGGCACACCACAAAGCAACACTTCTTGTGGAGGCCAGCTCAGGCAACTCTGTACACTGCCTTCCTCCTTGGCAAAGTATCCTTAGGAGAGAGACTTTGTCATTGCAACACAGCCATATTCACACTGCATTTACAGTGTTTCAGAGCTGTTAGGATTCTAACCTTCCTCCATACACCAGGAATGAGCATCCTGAAACTCTCTGGCCGTGGCAGCTGGGGTGGAGGTTGCAGGCAGTGCATCTCCTTTTCTTCTGAGAACCACACAACCTCCTGCACTGGGGAATAACCTGCAGCCAGCCAGGGAGGACAAAGGATACTTGCTGCTTGTCAGGGCAATTTCTTTCAACAGATTTACAGAAGTTTATGTTTTGTATGACTAAATTGTAAATATTTTTTATGAAGAAAGAGACAAACAGAAATGCAAAAAACCCAAATAGTGAACATGTTACAGATAGCACAGGATTACTAACCAGAAACAGGCAGACATGCAATTTCTGAACCTGGCACAGCTACAGAACAAGGCAAAATGATACAAAGTTCCAGGCTGAAGGTTAAAATTGGAGTGACAACGTCAGCAGGAAAGTAGAAAGAATATATGTGCTAGCAGAGCATTTATTATAGCTCACCAAAGCTTTCATCCAGAGAAAAATAAAACCCCTCAGCAAACTCCTTCTTCACCCTGGTCATTTGACACTGTTATTTCTTTTCTTGGAATGTAAGAACTTTAATTTTTGGTTGAAAGTTTTTGTGGTCTCTACACTTCTGCTTGTGAGGAAAATCTTTATCAGGAGAAAAGGTGTCACCACGATTGATGTGATGTCTGAAAACAGCACCTATCATATGCTGAAATCATATTCCTGAATCATAAATAGCTTCATTCATCTCCAGAAGACATTCAAAGCAACCTCTAAAAGCCAAGCCTTAGCTTTATCTTTTATGTTGTGGGGTTTTTTTAATAAAACATGGAGCTGGATCTTCCTGATTGTTAGGTTGGATGTTGTGCTGGGCTAGAGTTAGGGTCACAGTAAGAGGACAAGACTGGCAACTAGCACAGCTACCAAAAGGAGACAAGACCTTGTTTTCACCTGTTCAGTTCCTTTCTCAAAAATGCTGAAAGTCCACTCTTCTCACAAGGGCTGATCAGAAAATCATAGAATTATCTGGGTTGGAAGAGACCTCCATGATCATCAAGTCCAACCTTTAATCCAACACCATCATGATTACTAGATCATGGCACTAAGTGCCACATCCAGTCTTGTTTTAAAAACCTCCAGGGATGGTGAATCCACCACCTCTCTGGGCAGGCCACAGACCACTGGGGACATCACTTAAGACCTTAATGCCAGAGGCAAACTCCTCTCTAGATGGAAACATTTGCTCCCATCTGTAGTGAAAGCTGTTCCTATGCCTGCCTTATGGTTTTCAAAACCTTCCTCTGGTGAAGTTCCTCCTCTCTCCTATCTGTTTCACAGCCTAAGAAAACACACTGAAACCAACATCTGTGTGCTCTAGCAAGAAAGAGGAGCTCCCCCACACATCCCAGGGACAACAGAAAAGCCAGTGGCTGGCCACAACATGCCTCCCCCTTCACAGGAGTCCTAGTATGTCTAATTCCCCAAGCCAACAACCTGGGGTCCCAGGCAGTGATATGGAGACAAGGTACTGCTATTTAGGCATCCTCATTGAGGCCACAACCTCTCTATTAACATCCAGAGCTGCTCTGAAGACCTTGCATGTAACTATTATTGGGTGTCCCAATGAGATCTGAATCTGCTCCCAAAGCTGTTATGGGAGAGTCTCCTCTCCTCTCCTCCCCAGATGAGCCAGAGCTGCTGCAGTGCCCTACTTTCTCCTCTAGCCTAGATCTGCTGCTAGCTCCAAGGGCAGAGCTCAACCTGCATGTCTTTCCTGTTCACTTTGTCCTTTTCTCTAATGATCTTCTTCCTGACCCTGCACTGTGTCCTACATGTCACTGGCACATTGGATTAGGAAACTAGTTCAGCTGGGAGAAAAATGCAGTATTTTCTTTTTCCTGGTTATTTTTTCAGCTGGATCAGTTTCCCAACTTAGTCTACTGGATGGTCACAGAAACACTTCTGCTAACATTAGCATGGGGTTACTCTGGTGTAAGGAACAAGCATTTGGGGGCCAGTGTCTCAAAATGTTTGTCTCTGCAACAGTGCCTGCCCAGTGGAAGATGCAGGTATACAAGGTGGGGAAAGAGAGCCTGGCCAGCAGCTGGGACTTGGATGGACTCAATCAAACCAACTTCAATTACTAAGGGAAATAAACAAAAAAGATTTACCAGTTGCTTACTTTTGTTCTGTTTTCCAGAAAAAAAACACTTTAAAAGATTGTGTAGCTGGACACCCTCCAATGAACTTGAACTTATAAACCCTTTCCCCCCCTGCCCCTGTTTCTTTGTCAGACCTGATAAACATCCCAAGGTTTATCTACCTTTTCATTTACACCACCTGATGATGCTACACCTTCATAGGAGGGTGGTCTCTGTGTTACTATTGGGTATACACACCCAATGATGCCACTTATGCCTGTGAGCTGAAAGGCAGTTCCCTGCTTAAGGGATTTAGGGCCTAAAGAGGCTGGGAGTTTTGGATATTTGACTCCAGGGACCAAAACCAGAAACCAAAACAATAGAAAAATGACCAGAGTACCATTCAAAGCTGTAATTATTCATCTTTTGGCTAGTTTAATGATGGAGGTTTGACAGATCATGGTCAGAGTGGTGCTGCCCAGTGCATCTTTAGCTAAATGCAATCAGGGCTAACTGTGGCATGCTACTGTGACAGCAGCTGCTGTGATCCACAGCATGGAAATGGCAGAGAGCAAACTCAGCAGCCTCCCAAACACTGATCATTAGTGGGTGTCAAGTAGGAAAAAAAGGAAAAGGAAAGGCCATTCTTCCAGAGTTTTCTTAGACCCTCAGAGAAAATTGATCCTTATTTGTCACAATCTGAGTTGGATCTTGGAATAAGTAAAATATACTCAGCCTACCAAATGACCTCTATTATTGTAGCTAATTCTGAGTCTCCTGAGTTTTGCTAAGTCAAACACACTCCAACATCTGCTCACAATAAAAGCAGATGACAATGCTTCTACTTGTACAATGCAAGGTCACCCTCTGCTAAAAGCACCCTCTAGTCCATTAAATAGAGTGTAACTTGTCACTTGCCTGATACGTACATCAGTGGCTGTAACTTTGAAGGGTTTGAGACCAGAAACAAAACAGACTGAAGATGAAACTTTTAACAGCCTGTGCTTTTAGCTGCTATGCCCGAGTATTCAGGTGGGT
Organism: Galbula dea; assembly: GCA_013399015.1. NCBI lineage: Eukaryota > Metazoa > Chordata > Aves > Piciformes > Galbulidae > Galbula > Galbula dea. The sequence goes on along the minus strand of VWZX01008378.1, from coordinate 56,282 downwards.
ATCCCTGCATGGAAAAACGTGCCCTGCAACACAGCAGAGAAACTCACATAGCAGCGAGGAAGGTTTCCAGTGCGGTGAGTCTTACAGAGCTGGGAGCATAGTTATTACCAGCCAGCTTCAGCCTTCCCGATGAGGAGCTAACATGCCGTTTTCCCTGTGCTGTCAAAGCCTTTGTCACGGTAATAGCCCGTTTCCTCTTTTGGTTAATATCTCTGTCAAGAGAATGAGGCAGCAGAATTGAAAGTGCCATGGTGTGTGATAGCACCGTTCTGCTCAGGCTGTGCTGGCAGCCTGCTGTGTTTGGATTAACTAGTTGTGTGAACTTATTTTTCCATGGAAGTGCAGGGTGATAAAGGAGTGGCCAGGCCAGAGCTGGAGGCTAGCTGCCAGCTCACTCAGGAGCAGGCAGGGCCACTGGGATGCAGACACTGATGTCTCCTCCTGCTGCTGCCTTGCTCTATGACTTGGGCTCTGGTGAGGAGAATCATAGAATTGTCAGAGTTGGAAGGGACCTTAAAGATCATGTAGTTCCAACCCCCCTGCCTGACTGGGACACCATCCACTAGGTCAGGTTACCCAGAGCCCCATCCAGCCTTGTCTTAAAAGCTTCCAGGGATGAGGCTTCCACAACCTCTCTGGGCAACCTGCTCCGCTGTCTCACCACCCTCATGGTGAAGAACTTCCTCCTAATGTCTAATCTAAATCTACCCTCCTCTAGCTTGCATCCCTTTCCCCTGGTTCTATCACTGTCTGACCTCCTAAAAAGTCCCTCACCAGCTTTCTTGTAGCCCCCTTCAGATACTGGAAGGCTACAGTAAGGTCTCCTTGGAGCCTTCTTTTCTCCAGACTGAATAACTCCAACTCTCTCAGTCTCTGAGAAACTGCTCTTGTCCTCACAAGTTACTTCCAGTTCCTGCTCAGCTGTCCCAAAAAAAGACTGTAAAAAAAATATAAGCTTTGCCCTGAGATCTGTCAAAAGTAATTTGGAATGTAGCCTTGAAGTTTTACAAAATCTTCAGATACCTGACAAGAAAACTTGGTGTATCAGCCTGTACAGACAGACACTATCACCCTCACCACACACAAGCCCCATAGAACAATGGGGAGCATGTGTTGACTTTGAGTCTTGTTCTGCTGGCTTCTCCAGTGACCCAGGTCTTGCCAAGATTGGTGCAATGCTACTTGCCTGGCGTGCCTGCCTCTTACTCCTTCTGCCAATCAGGTCAGCAAAGGTTATGCTGCTGGGGGTCTTTGATCTCTTGCATGTCTGGTTGGGCTATGCAGCACAAACCAAAAGAAAGCCACTTCACTTTGCCTTCTCTTGGTCCCAGTAACTGAACAGGACAAAGATGATGAACAGGGAACACCATTTTATTTCCTAGATAACCTCACCTCTCCAGATACAGGGATCTCCTGTTTCCAAGACTAAGCACAGTTCACAGATAAGGTGTAGTGAATCTAAATGTCTGGTGTAGAAACAGCTGGTGTATCTCACACTGTGTTATCTTCTGAGAAATGGACAGAATAATACAAACTGTGACAACTTTCATTTTGATTCAGTCCTGGTGCAAATGACACAATGTGCAAGGTAACTAGGATTCGGTCATTTTCTGCATGGATCTCTGGTTTTACTCCTTAAGGAATGTTGCAGAGGACTTGTGTATCACAAACCAATCAGTTTTCTGCTCTGAATTCATTAGTAAGGTAGTTCTGGCAAGTGCAACATCCATATCATTCCTGTTGACTTACACCTATAGACTTTGAAACACCAATGCTCTGTTATCAATTGCAAGCTGGTATGAGATTAACTTTCCCACCACCTACAAAGTCAAGCTCATAAATGTTTGGCAAAATATTTCAAAGTTTTTCTAATGAGTTGGTTTGACTTTTCAGTCTACACACTTATCACAAATCTCTCAAAATATTTTATGTATTAATGGATAAATTTGACAATGGATTTGTGATGACACATCCCTACCTCTTCTCCCCTCCTTCCCTTAATTATTACACATGCTGGATAGACTCTTTGTACTCCATCAGCTCTGTAACATACAAAAAGTCTGAAGCATGGGTTTTGGTAACACAAAAACCTGTATCTATAAATTTAAAGAAATAGAGAGGTTTGGGAAGACACTAATGAAACCTGTTGTCTGACTACCCTAAGAAACTATGCCACTCCACTTAGGCAACTCCCAGTCCAATATGGGCAACTGTCCTGCACCTTTCCCCATACAGGTGACTCTGAACACTGAACATGGTTTAGACCTCCACAACTCACTGTGACAGGGCCACCAGCTCCCTTTTTATTGCCTAACTCAATTCAGAGGAAAGCAATCCTGCAAAAAACCCTAATACCCTAAAGCAGACATTACAAGTTCACAGAATCACACAGAATATTAGGAGTTGGAAGGGACCTGGAAAGATCATCTAGTCCAACCCCCCTGCCACAAGTTGTTGCACTGGATGACACCTGACTACTGCTAACTTGCATTAAACTCCCTGAGAGCTGGTTTTGTTTTCCTTTTGGGTTCTTTGTGTTGCTGTTTTGTTTTGTTGTTAATGGAAAACAAATAGAAGCATGGAATGGAAAAGCAGGATACCACTTGTCTGACACATTGTACTGTTAAGAACTTCTACCAGAATATTGAGAAATACTGCCTGATGAAAGAACATGCCTGGAAATCCAACCACTTCTCAGTCAGATAATACTGGGCATCTAGCTGAATCTTTACTGTAATGCTTTCAAACCACTGTTTCTTACTAAAGATCAAGTAGACAAAGACAGAAGTGAGTAATGTGTCCAACAAGGCTGCAGCGTGAAAATAAAACCAACAGCACATGGCATCTGGAAGAGACATGAACAATATGGGATTTCAGAGGTGAAGTAAGACAAAACATAGAAAATGAGGACTTACAAATATTAAAGCCCACAGAGGTTCACCAGAAAAGAAAAAGAAAGAAAGGTTGACAAGCAATAGACTGGTTTCACTTTTCAAAAGACTGGATAACAGTGCTGGAGAAGAGGAAACAAAAAAAACATGGAAAAGATTCTGAAGGAAGTTTTAGAAGAGGAAACTGCCTCAGCTGGGAATGTGAATGGGATAATGTACATATACATAATATAATTGTTAACTGCCATAAAACATCATAGCCAAAAGCATCAAACTATCATGGCAGAGTTAGAGCACACGACTTAAGTATTTGGGGTCACAGCAGGAAACATCGTGCACTGTATTTTGTTAGGCTGCTGCAGTGTTTTACAAACATGAGGGAGATGGGGGAGTTGTAGATATGAAAAAGCAAGGCAGGTTGTTTCATTTGTTTATATTAAAAATAAATAGCTTTTGAAAATATGAGCAAGTCAATAAAGAGCATGAAACACAATCCTCAGTTTGTTATGATTTAGCAAGTAAGAAGAGAGGTAAAATCCATGCAAAACCCCCACACAATAGCTTTCAAAATCCCACTCTCTTCACAGAATTGCTTTCAAGAGGTCTTGCTGGTATTACTCTAAGAAGATCAGCTTGCTTCAAAGTTCAGCAAAAATGGGAAGGTTCTTATAAAAGAAGCAACTGCCCCTTCCTAAGACCAGATACAGGACACAACCCAGGAGGAAACACTGCATACCCTGATGCCAGTAGGAAACCTCTGACAGTGCATCATGTCACTGTATGAAAACAGAGCACTCTTAGGGACTGCAAAGCCCTACCTGCAACTACCCTCTCCCTGGCCTTAAACTTTGTATTGATTAAAGAGCATAATTCTCAAGTTATTTCTTCTGATATCACACCACAGCTTTAGGTAATCACAGAGAGTTCCTCTGCCTGACCTCCAGTGGCAGATCTGTGATAATCTCAGAATATAAGCAAGATAAAACTCACAGAGATAATATCTTTTATTAGCCTAACTGGCAGAGCTGAAGAAACCTGCCAAGTGTGGACAGAGCCTACATTCATTAGGAGCAGATACAGGGATTTTTAGCTTTGTGTGCTGCAGGAATGCTGAGACTGCAGTTTATATGGGTCACACAGGGAAGCAAGCCAGCCCAAGCATCACACCCAACCTTGCTAATTCCTTGTGGAGCTTTTGCAGTCAAGGTTTGAATGTCTGGATTGCTGTGAGTACTAAGCTGGGTAGGTTAAGACTAACCTGTGTGCTGTGCTTTCTCTGAACAGAGGCAAGAGCCCTCTTGCCACAGAACAGCAGCAACAGCCTCAAGCAGTGAAGGGATCCTACCCAGCAAGCCACTGGTGGCAATGCTTGGGATGCAGGAGATCCCCCTGCTGTTGCCCCATGTATCAGCAGAGCTGAATCAAGGCTGGGGCAGAGGTTCATTTTAGAAAGGCTGTTTCCCTGAATTCCCTCAGCTGCTCTGTTTCTATTTGCACACCCTTCAGAAGTGCCATGAATGGACTTGGCTCATTTCACAATGCCTGGTGCTTGTTAACAGCATGAGGCTGGAAGTTCAGGTTGCAGTGATCTCTTTTGCCAGAGGATGAGAGTGGTGGAGGAGGAGGCTCTCTAACAGTTGTCTCTTCAGATAAAACCATTAAGAACTGAGAACTTACTAGAAGAAGAAAAAGCTTCATAAACTTTGTATTAACAGAAACCTTTGAAAAACTCCAGAGCTAGTTTTTGAGCCCAGATTAGGAGAAATTTGCAGCATTTTGGGCTTGTTTTCTTGTAAGTATTATTGTCTGAGATGATAGTAATGTGAATGCTAGGTGTTATGGTCTTTTTATAGTTTATTATCTGAAGTTCAGAGACCTGCATCCTTTCAGTATTCTTTGGTGAAAATATATGTGCACAAAATCACAGACATTTATACACACAAAGTAAAACAGATTTCAAAATGAACACAAGATGTTACACAAAGGGGTGAGTCCTGAGAGACTTATGACACTAAGGGTATCTCTCTGTCCTTTGAAGTGATAGCTTTAAGGCATGAATTGCCACCAACTGCCTTTTCTTTTTCCTCTTTAAATTAGAAACCATAGGCCTTGAGCTATAGCTGCTTAGACCTACCTCTGGTACTGCTAGGAAAATGTCTTCTTGCAGGCACACAAGTTATGTAGATGAAATCACATCTCTCATATATTAACTTGATGATAGACTGAGGCCAGGATCTTCTTACCAGGATCACATGAAAAAGGATGAAGAATTTCTCACAAAGGGCTTTTGAACAGTGATTGTATGTTTCAAAGAAGGAAGTGAAAGTGCTCAGTGCTACCAAGCTTCAACTTCAAGAGGCTGAATCCAATGTTCAAGCTCCATTACACCAGTAAATGACTAAATTGTCCTCAGGCTATGGGAAGCAACCTGCAGCTTACAGTAGCTAATTCTTAGTGACATAACTGCAATACAGTAGAAGCAGAAAAAGGGGCACACCATGCTCAGACCGATGAGCTCACTTTAATTTCAGTTTATAAAATCTTAGCTCCACAAAGGTCAGCCTAGGGAGCAGATATGTTGGTTATGACTCTCATTCTGAATACAAAAATGAGAGTGCCCTCCAGAATATGAGCTCATAAAAGAGTAGTTTTGACTCTGTAAAGCCTTCTCCCAGCTCACAGAGCTTGCTCTGTGGGTCTTTAGCTATTGATTCATTTTTGTCTTAATGGAGACAGGGTCAGCTGTAGTCACTCAGAGAGACTTGTAGCTTTAGCTTTTTTGGAAATCCTGGCCTTTGGGGGATATATGAAATATAAATTTGCAAAAGGTCAAGAAAAGGTCAAGCCAACCTATATTTTACATATATACATGTATGTGAAGCCCCAGGATAGACCCTCACATCTATGTTCACCTGTGTGGTCACAAAACATATAGCTCTTCCCTTTCAGTCTACTCACTACTCTCTCCTAACAGGCCAGCATTCATGACAGGTGCCCACTGCTCTCTCATGCCCTCTTGCTCTCTACTGTCTATCCTGGTAGCACACAAGCTACCTAGCCAGAACCTCTCTCCCCACAGCAATCCTTCTTGTTCATGTTTCTGTAAGAGGAGTAACAGGAGTCATGGAAATTATTTGACCCTTCAGAAACCGAGGTGCTTTGGCACCTGTGAGAATTACTTTCCTCTCTCCTCTCAAAACAAGCCAAAGGAAACCAAGATGATTAGGAATAAATCAGAAAATAAGCAAGAACATAATAAGCAACAAGCAATTAAAGAAGCAGCCACAGCAATAGGGTTTCATAGGGTACAAAATTGCTTTCAAAAATCCTAACTTGTTTATGCTCAGTTTAGTTGTGTGCATAATCTTGTGTGGTACATGAAACAAGAAGGTGGCTCCCATTTGCAGCTATTGGCAGAGCTGATGCATGCAAGCTGTTGAATTGAGCCAGGGTCATGCAAAGTATCAGGCCAAGTCACTATCTTAGTGTAATACCCTTCTGGGATATGAAGGACTGGAAAAGCTCAGCATGGCTTTATTGGCTGACAGAGCTGAAAATGAAATGCTTTCTTTTCAGATCCAGCATGTTACACACCTGACTCCAAAGCTATTTGACAAGCACTTATATTCTTTTTGTTGGCAAAAGAAATGCCCTCATAGTGGCTTTGAAGGCTGTTAAGTGTACAACCAGCAACATCATGTTTGAAATGCTGTGGGATTAGGTGTTACTGTGATCAATGACAGTAAAACACACAGAGAAAATGATCCCCTTTCACCTCTCAAAAGCACATTTTGGAGAACAGATGGAAGCAGGGAGGTCAGGAATAGTGGAGAAAAGCCAGTAGTAGACCTAGTAGAAAGTCTGTGAAGTGCTTTCCTCTCATGAGAAAAGCATGGTTAAGTAGAGATGCTCTTGGTAACTGTGAAGTCCACCTTAGTAGTGAACATGCCCAAGAGAAGGCTTGAACTATTCTCCAGCACATCATGCCAGAGATGCCAGTTAGTTTGTGCAGTCACCTCTAAAAAGAAGGGGAAATCTCAAAGGAAAAATTGCATGAACTTCTATTCCCTCTAGCTGCAAAGCAAAATGTTTCCCCCCCTCACATCTCCAACCCTTTCTGGGGAAACAATTGACCCTATAGCCATCCCTATTCAGGAAGATATTTTTCCATGCTCACTCCTGTCTCCTACATCCCTCCAACACACATCAAAAAGCTGAAAGACAGATTAGGAGGACATTTCTTTCTGAAGGGTTTATGCAGTTGCAGGAAGAAACAATTTTTGGCAGGTAGAAAACCTGGCTGTGGGTGACCTGGCCAGAGTGACAGCCAAGGGGGAACACCAAGGGGTGGCTATTTTGCTCAGTAACACATTTCTGTTTGCCATTTCTTTAAAGACAAAGAACTAAATTTTTAACTGAACTAGGTCCAGTTAAAATTGTTTCATGTCAGAAGGATTTTGGCATTGTACAAGTATGACCTATGTTGATTTTATGTCATATAAACTAACCAGATACTTGTTTCTTTCCAGTAAGCTTTGTGTACCTACCCATATCTCATCATTCATACCCTCTCATGTGGTACCATTTAAACCAACATCAAAACCCATGTAAGCAAGCCCTCTTCTTTAAATTGAAATATTCTCTCCTTTCTGCCTTTAACACCTTTATTTTCTAAACAAATTCATGTTGGGAAAAGTAAGCCACTGTCTATGTTTAAGCCCAAACTTAACATTTAAATACTTTAAGTCTCTAAAAGAACAGCACAATAGTTTCATTAACTCCAGTCACTTTACCAGTTGCAAAAATCTGTGGTGCTTTACTAGGGAAGTAAGGGCTTGTGAACAGTTTATTTTTCATTCCTCACTCACAGGTGATGGGGATTAACCTGGCTGTTTCAAATCAGTTTTAGATTATTTTGGAGTGTTGAATAATATCCTGTTTGGAGGCAGCTCTTATACATCAACAAGTCAATGTTTGCACAGCAGGTCATTCAGAAGCAAGAGGAAATTCTGACTGCACCCTCAGAGTTCAAGTGCTGGATATTCTATGATTGTTGCCTGTAATGCAGGGAATAAAGTCAAAGTGCTTTTCTTTCTTCCAACTCTCTCTCTGCCCCTAGTTCCCCTTTCTTCTACACCTTTAATACTAGTGTCACACTAGGTGCTCCTCTCTGGAAACACAAGAATACCTGTTTCACCCCTGTTCTAGGCAGTGCTGCTGAACTTCCAGCTCTGAAGCAATCCTATGTGAAATTAAATATTGCTCTCACTCAATAGATTTCAGTGCCTTGTGGCTACAGCTACAAGAATGCTCACTAATTACCTGCTGTGGCTTAAAGCAGAAGCAGCTGTCATTCCTCACAGAACACTGCTTCCAGGTCACTACTAGGCCCATGCCATAGTGCTGATGAAGCCATGTGTGCCTCCAATACAGATTCCAGCAAAGCAAAGGTATAGAAGAGAGCATGTCTATGAAAGTCCTTCTCAGAGGACTAAATATTCATGAAAACACATATCTGGTAGTGCTGTTCATCATGCTAGGAATCAATACTTCTAAGCTTGCCTTCTTTCAAAAAGTTGATGAATGTCAAATCAGTTACTTGAGCAGCAGCAGCAGCAAGTGAGACAACAGTTTCTGCAGTGCAATCTGGCCAGAAAAAAAAATTGCTGGCTCTAGTGGCATTGGTGATCTAAGCCATGTCTTCCCCATTTGCTAAAACAAAGGCTGGAAAAGGGTATCTGCAGAGATTTTTCAGGCATATGTTCAGCTTGCATTGGATCAGGTGACCTCCAGCAGCTTAGAAATCCATTCAGTAGAGTGCTGTCATTAGCATTAGGTTGGTTTTGCTCTTAGTGTGTATGTATTAAGACCATTCAGAGATGGACTGCTTGTCCTCATTACCTAAACAGGTAGGAATGAGTAAGGAGGACTCTGTGCACTCCCCTAACAGAAAACTGCTATTGGAAAAGAAAATGATTCTTCTTAATACATGTAACAGGGAGAAAAATAGCAAGCCAGCCTTTCCAAGCCCTGCTGCTCAGTTCTGGACAAGAGCTGTAACACTGCTTCACCCAGAATGATTTGCTTACAAAAAGATACCATTCAGACAGATCCAAATTCCCTTTTTGGCCACCATAAAGTGACTGTATGGTTAACCAAGTCTGATTCCCTCATAATGGTGTATTCCTAGGCAACTCTGTACCTCTCTGAGCTTCCTAGCCCATACTGTAAATAAGGCAGTTCTGCCCAAGGGACAATGTAGTTCCACACTGATATTAATAGAAGTATTTGCTCCCATTTTCTGGGCATTGAGTTGGTACCTGAGCAGAATCAGAAGGTAAGTCCTGTCTTCTTCCTCACCACACAGAGGGGATTGGGAGTGGAGACAGGACTAGACTCAATATGAGCCACATGTTGACCTAATGTGTGCCACAATATGCATGTTCCCAAAAGGCACAGTGGAGCCTAAAGAAGCACTCCCCTCCCTCTGTGAGAAACAGTCCCTAGAGCTCAGCCAGCCATCACACTGCTGCTTGTCTATGTCTCTCTTTAGGTGGCTTAATCCAGGCCATAGGTGATTAGTGCAGAGGAGGAAATACATTTGAGTTAGAGGCAAGGTGTGGCACTGAGTACATTTGAGCTCATCTTGCCCAGGACAGCAGTGGAAACTGTTGTTTTGAAGTGCATGCAGCAAACTGCTACAAGCAAAAATCTGTCCCTCTGCCAACTGATTTGGCACAAGCTGTAACACACAAGCTCTCACTGAAGCAGTGGCAAATGTGAGACTTCCTGGCCCATAACCCACTGTTTGTGGGACACTGTCCCCTTGCCCTGACCTCCAAGAGGATGTAAAGACCCCATGGGAAGCAGTGGAAAGGTGATTTCAACAATATCAGCTTGTCTGAAGAAGGCTTTGTGTGTCAAAACCCTGTCTTTTTCCAAATGCTTTAAATGTTTCTGATGCTCTAAAATTAATATAGAGACTGTATTTTTATCTAGCTATTTTAAGTCTATGTCTATATATATACCACACTTAACCTGTCCTTACAAATCCTGTCTGTGGGCATAACAACAGTAAATCAGTTCCAAATGAACTGGTTACCTTACATTAGTTATTAAATGTTCTGTAAACCATTTTGTTTTGATTAAGTATTATACCTGTTAGGTACTATTGCCATGATAACATAACATTTTCATAGCATCATAGAATGGCTGAGGTTGGAAGGGACCTTAAAGTCTCTCCTTTAACTGCCATATCATATCATAGAAATCATATCATATCATAGAAAGGCTGAGCTTGGAAGGGACCTTAAAGATCATCTAGTTCCAACCCCCCTGCCATGGGCAGGGATGCCACATGCACTAGACCAGGTCATCCAGGGCCACATCCAGCCTGACCTTAAACACTGCCAGGGATGGGGCATCCATAACCTCTCTGGGCAACCTGTTCCAGTGCCTCACCACCCTCTGGGTAAAGAACCTCCTTCTAATCTCCAGCCTAAATTTCTCCTCCTTCAGCTTGTAGCCATTCCCTCATGTCCTGTTGCAATCAGAAGAAACACACACACCCCCTCCTTTGCCTGCCCCCTTCCCTGGCAGAGGCCCAGGGCAGCTGTGTCAGTGAACAGCAACAGCATTCCTGGTCTCCAGAAACCTCTGGAAGGAATCCAGAGCCATATGTATATGTCTTGGCTCCCTCCCTTTTTCCAGTAAACCTGGTTATGTATTAACTACCTAACTGGTTTCCTGTATTTCTGCTTTTCCTTTCCATTTTTTTTCACTTATTTTCTCCCCTCAGCTGACCAAGATCCATGTGGAAGTGTAAAGTGGAGTGATAATGCCCCACTGACTCCCACAACAAATCTTAGACAAAGCCCATTCCTGGCATTCACACTCATGACTGACCAGGGAGGTTGTGGATGCCCCATCCCTGGCAGTGTTCAAGGCCAGGCTGGATGTGGCCCTGGGTGACCTGGTCTAGCCATTAGCATCCCTGCCTATGGCAGGGGGGTTGGAACTAGATGATCTGTAAGGTCCCTTCCAACCTGAGCCATTCTATGATTCTATGACAAGTGAGGAGTTCTTGTCTATGGCTGCACATTGTTCTAAAGCACCCTTGGCATCAACAAACTCATCAAAACTATCTTCCAGTGCATCGACACTCAGCATTCTCAAAAGCCTTTCCCTGAGAACTTTCCTCCCCAAATCCTAGAGAACCACACCCAGAAAATAAACTCTGTCAGCTATGCTGAATGCTTCATAGTGAATTTCAAAACAAAGCAAGGATCTCAGACCAATTGCTCCACACACACTCTTCCTAGTAGCCTGGAAATCAGCCTTGCAGATTCACGACTGATGACTGATGATGTCAAGGCGTGTATTTCTGCTGGTCACATCAGGTGCTGTGGCTGCTGATGCTCACAGTGATTGCACCAAGTGAAGAGGAGTAATTCATTATCTTTATCACAACACTTTTGATCATGGCAGACAGACGTGCTCCAAACATAGTACATGATTTATTTGCAGTGCTTTCTAATTTAGCCACAGAGACAAGTCAGCTACTGAGACTGAATATCAAGGATATCTCACAGTGATAGGCCAGCCTAGAGAAGGCAATTAATTTTTAGGAGGTAAAGTGTTTTGGGGAAAAAAATAGCAGGGACAATTAAGTCTCTGTTCACTACTTTGCTATTCTTCCCAGACATCAGACTTCTGCTAATAAAAGATCACATCAAGGACTTCTTCTACCTAGTGCCACTGTGTTCCTACTTATCCAGCCAGAACAATTCTGAAGCAGTTCACATAAAATCACCTATTTTATAACAAACAGTTTGTGAAGTTGTTGTGGATTTTTTTTTTTATCTTCCACAATGTTTCATAGGGAAACAACATTTCTTGAGAGAGAGAAGAGACTGTATGTATAGGATCAGAAGACATGCCACTGATGTAAAAAGTATTTTCCTTGAATTCCTCCTTCAAGTTGTGACTTCTTTGGTCCTAAAATCCCAAAGTTAAGCCCCCTTGCTAGTCCCTTCATGTGTGATGACATTTACAATGTGTATTTGCCACATACATATACCTATATACATGTGTATACACCATGCATATAAATCTATATATATGAACACACAGAGATGTTGCTGCATCTGAAAATTTTACACCGAGTCTGAGCTCTTAAAGGTGACTCCAAACTAAGGCTAAATGCCAAACAATGTTTGAAGAATGACATATCAAATGTTTACAAATCCCTTAAGTGCTTTCAGCAATTTTATCCTGTATCTAAAAGCTTGGCTGTGGTAGGACTGTATCAAATTTCAGCAGTTCTAACTTAATACCAGAAAAATGCTAGTAATTGCTGCATGTCTGTAAATGTGTGTTAACTAAGCACTGCATGTGTTATTACACCAGTAGATTATTCTGCTCTAAAATGTCTGAAAATTCTCCCTCAAGGAATAAACAAAAAAATAAATTCAAGAAAAAGGAAAAGAGAATAAAAGACCTTTTTTTCTTCAAGTCTAGTGGGAACACAGTGAGTAAAAGGGCAATCAGGCTCCCAAAACCAAATAGCAGTTCCAATCAATGACTGTGGTTGAAAGAAGTTTTCTTTTTGTTTGTTTTCCAGTTTCATTTTAAAAACAATTTCTGTACTTTTCAATGTTTTACCACATATGAATATATAATTCAGTATCTTGGAAAATTTTGTGACTGACAGACTGAGGCTGACCTCCAGACTCTAAAGTGACTACACCTGACTTTTGGGACTTCAGTGAAAAGACTTGGCAGAGTGAGCTACATTTATTTTGGAAATGATTGCTATAAAAGATAAAGTTATTTATTGATTTATCTATTTATTTAACACTTTATATAATATTAAAAGGGTACAGGAAGCAGCCAAAATTTAAAATTGACAACAATTTCATCTGACTTCATTTGAACTTCCTTTCTCCATAAAATAACTCCTGTCAAACACAGAAACCCATGCAATCAATGCAGGCTCAGAGAGAGGCATTCTATCCCTGAGGAATAAAAAAGCCTAGGGTGGAATTAAGCAGCAAAGTTACATATTCACTCACCAATTCAGGTCACTCTTCTGTGTAAGAGGAAGGTAACCTTTGTCAACTAAAATCATGCCTCTCTGATTATACATGTCTATAGAAGTTATTTGTCTTCATTTTACTTCCCAGAAGTGAAGCTTATAACCTAGAATTTGATGTTTGATATTAGTCATATAATTTGTCTGCTGTAAAGCTGTTAACACTAGCAGAATGATCTAATCCTTTAGATCTGGCAAAGCTTATTTTTATGACATGCAGTTAGCACTGAATTCTGCTGAATTATTTCCTTTAATTTGTTTCAAAGATGTTTAAATTTAAATTTAAATCAAATTTTTGCTGCATGTGACTATAGCTTTCATTCTCTGGGAACCTAAAGCAAGACTTGCTCATTGCTTTGCTTGCCTGGGTGAAGCAGGCTGAACTGCTGTCAATAACCATCCCAAGATCTCAGCTTCTGAAAGAAAACTTCTTTGTTTAGATTCATTACCATCTAAGGAAAGAAAATAGATTTTTCTTCCTATTGTACATGAGTCTGTGTGTATACAACTGAAACTGTACCCACTATTTTGTTCACTGAATTATTTCTAGATTTTGAGAGCTCCTCTAGTTGATCCTAGCATGGATAGTGATATGTAATGACCACATCCTCAAGCCAGTTTTCAAATCCCCAGCAAAACTGGACAAGAGCAAGCCCAGCACAGGTCTCTACATGCTACTGTTAGGTCACCTACATTTTTGAAAGACAGCCAGTGCTTAGAACATTTGATGCCTAGCCAGTATTTAATTAGGGACAAAAATTGACTTGTCTAGCATAACATGAAGTCCCTTTTCCTTACAAATGTCCTCTTACAAAACCTTCTAAAATCCTGGATGAGAAATGCCAGAATTTTTTCTTCCTAATGTTTCAAATGAAGTCTTCAAATCACTTCAAAGACCAGATGATGTTCCCTGGTGTCACTTTCACAGCAAGCAGGAAGAACTCCTGTTAAGGGATATATGGCATGTGTTTGTCAAAAGCTTTCCAGTTTGGGTGCTGAGACCCCTAACAGCTTGAGATGGACACCATCTGGTCCTCATAGTTCACTAGAACTAAGCATCCCAAGTTGCTCCATCAATTCCTCCCTTGAGATTTCTCCTCTTCTTAACAGCATAATAAGGACTAATGTTTCCCTTGGGTGAAATCTCTTTGGGATGGGAATTTCAACAACAGACATTGTTAGCTTAGTTTAATTACTTCAGGCTATTAGCTTTTCTTCAGTCCTGTCACATACCTTTTAACTTCCCTTTCCTGTTGATCTCGCTGTACATAGAGAAACAAGGGCAATCCTTCTGCCTCAGACACTTGTTAATACTCCCTTGTGTGGTAGCAATATCCATCTCTTTACTGTGGTTAAGAAAAATTCTTTACTTATGACCTGAGAAGTTAAAGTGGAATTTTTTTATCAGGCTTGGAGGCACGAGGCATTTTACAACTGGAGAAACACATTGATACAACTTGTACAGGTAACACATACAGTGTCTAAAAGAACCAAAAAGGGCCCTTGTGGTCAGCTGCAACTCCCTTGCATCACAAACTCAGCTGCTTTCTGCTCCTCAAGTTTCCTTCTGAATCCATGTTTGGGTTGGGATAACAAGGTCCAGAAAACTGCCTCATGGGATGCTCCCTCCTAGCCCACAGACCTTGCCCCCTAGAGTAAAGGGCTGGCTTACAGCAATGTGGGTATCACAGAAGATAAACATGCCATATGTTGATGATTTCAGAGATCTTTTCCAACCATAATGATTCTAAGATTCTATGATTCTATGTAGAATAACAAAATGCAAATGAAAAAGGCTGGAAGGAAAGTGGCAGAATCTGAAAAGAGCCAGCACTGCAAAGAGAAGAACATGGCTGACCAGTGGATGCATGTAAAGGAATCCTTTCAGCCAAAGAAGACAAAAAAGTTGGTGGCAAGGCCAGAAAGAAAGGAGCTGGATGAGGTTAATCAAAGCATGAATAAGGGCATGTGTTACAAGCTCAGAAGTTAGAGACATGCTTTGTCCAGATGGGTCAGCAATGTGTAGTGGTTAAGTAATTTCACAGAAAATACACTACATCTTCTTCAAAGGTGAGGAAACCTTCACTAGAAACTTTAAAGGAGGCTTTTGCCCTAGGGAAAGGAAATCTGAAGTACTCCATTTGTACATATCCCAGGGATATGTGCATGAACACTCTCAGAATCACAGAATCATTACGGTTGGAAAGGACCCTCAAGATCATCTAGTCCAACTGATAAGCTCCTGTTGGCCCTGCTGGGCTCCCAAGTTTCTGAACACTGCAGCTGTGGGAGACTGTGAGCAAGACTCACTCCAAGGAAAGCTGTCTTCTTTCTTTTCTTGAAAGTCAAGTCAGGGACCAGATCAATTTTCTTTAATGACAAGAAGCCTGCTACCAAGTCCAGATGCTGCCATAAGTGACCTTGTTGGACTCAGATATGACAGTGTGGACTCTATTTGCCTCGGTCTTTGCAGACCCCCAAGCACTTCTTTCCTATCTCAGAAGCCCCTGGGTTGCTGCTTATATATATATATATATGTGTGTCTGTCCTGCCTTTCACATTTAACAACTCCATTTTTCTCCACACTCCTTTTCATCCTTTTCCCTTTGGTACAGTGACTCATACACAATATTCAAAACCCTTTTCAAAGCTTCTCAGTTAAATGATGAGTCCCCAGCTTACCAAAACCTGACAGGGAAACCAGAGGCAAGCTGATAAAATCAAAGACACATACAAAAGGTGTAATGGAAATGCAGAACCCTCTGTGTGAAAGTACTTTTGAATAAAGAATGCATTTTGGGAGAAAGATAAACTGCTCTCCTAACAGTGGGTAGTCTTTTCTGCTCTTCAGCTTTTTTTTCAATACAGCTGAATTAAATCCACTTAAGGCACACATAAAGCTTTCCTCTTCTTTGAACACCAATGGGATAAAAGTACAAGTAGCTCTAAATTGCAGTTGACCTGTGGCACTGACAGAGCCATGCACTTCCCAGAAAGCCCTACTAACACTTGTATGGCACACACCACTAAGGATGTTAATGGACTCTAACTGGCAGCATTTAATTCAGCCTCATTAATATCCTTTAAGCCCAACATTAGGTGCCTCCTATAAAATTGACATCACTATTTTACTCCAGATCTCCAGAACACAGTTTTCAGAGTTGTCAAGTGCTGGCAGAGTTGCAATAGCTCATTTTAGAGCTGGTGTTCTGAGAGCTAAACAACTCAGAAAAACAGGTTGTAAGCTCCTGCAGGCTGGAGCAGAAACCAATGATTGCTTTGTTTTGTGGTTGGTTTTTTAGCCTAGGGTGCAAAGCAAAATAAAAAGCAGGTTCATGGAGTCCCCAGCAGAGAAAGGTAACTTTGTACCCTTCCATCTGTGTACTGCATAACATGTTCTGCTTCTTAACCACACCCACAGTCTGAGGGCCAAGGTTATGGTTCTGGTTAGGTGCCTCTAACATCAGTTTGTTCCAAAGCGACCTGCCAGAGGACAAATTTTGATCTCTAGAAGCCACGGGCAAGGATCCTCTTTTCAGACTAAGCCACAAGAACATTTTTCTTTTCTGCATTTGACTATATCTCATCTGAAGGATATGTCCTCTTGGAGACTCTATGCTCATTCATGGCAGTAGTTGCACAGCTGAGACAGTGCTGAACGTTAAGCAACAGGACTTCGATTAAAGTAGCGACAGAGTTTTTGGCTCTTGGAGCAGCACCTTGTCAGTCAGTCCAAGTTACTTCAGATGTTTATGCAAAGAAAAGTCATGGAAACAGCCTGTCTGACAGAGCTCCTCTGTGCTGCAACATGCTTCAGGGATTGTCATTATGACCTTATTGCTGCCACTCCTTTCTGCTCAAGTCATAGAATCATAGAATCGTCGGAGTTGGAAGGGACCTTAAAGATCATCTAGTTCCAACCCCCCTTGCCTGGCAGGGACACTATCCACTAGATCAGGTTGCCCAGTCCCTAGAGTTTTGAAGCTTTGGCTGACTTAGCCTCTTCTCAATACTCCTGAGACTTCATCACAACTCCTTCAGTATTGTGGCTGTCCTGCTCCAGGGCTCTGGATTGTTGCAAACCACAGGTAACAAACAACCCACTTGATGAATGATCTCAACACTTCACTATAAGCTTCTTTGAGACTGGATGTTTTCAACAGGAAAGTTGAGCTGCCAAAGATTTTTGCCACCTCAGAAGACCCTTTGCTGCCACTTAGACATTCTCCCTTCCTCTGATTTATATAGTTGCTCACTTCCCTGACTACTCTTGAATAGGTCACAAAGTCCCAATAGTAGGCCTGTATCAACTCTTACTTCAGAGTGTTCAAGTCCATGGAACTTGATGCCACCTATTAAGTAGATGAGAGTCTGGGATAAGCAGAAAAATAGTTTCCACATCTTGTTTGAATGATCTAACCCAACAACACTCAGCTTTAAAATTGTAGTTCATGCCCATTTCCACTTAGAACTATGTTACTGCTAACAGGCAAAGAATAGGATAGGACAGGGTAGGATAGGATAGACCATTTCAGTTGGTAGGGACCTATGATGGTTATCTAGTTCAAGTGCCTGACTAGTTTGGGGCTGACCAAGTTAAAGCATATTGTTAAGGGCATTGTCCAAATGTCTCTTAAACACTGATAGGCTTGAGGCATCAACCACCTCTCTAGGAAACCTCTTCCAGTGTTTGACCACCCTCTTGGTAAAGAAATGCTTCCTAGTGTCCAGTTAAAGCTGGCACAGATTTGAACCATTCTATGCATCCTATCACTGGATCCCAGGGAGAAGAGATCAGCACCTCCCTCTCCAAGTTATCTCATCAAGAAGCTGTAGAGAGCAAAGGACTATAAGAATCATATTAGGGGCAAGGTAATATGAATGAGAGTGGGAGAGACTTTCCAGAAACATTTGAATCATTAGTTTGAGGCATACCACTTATTCTGGTAGTTCAGTCTTACATTGTGTTTTCAGGATGGCCTGTTTTAGCTATAAGCAGTTCCTTTTCCCTAAATGGGTCAGAGTTTTGCAACTACTGTTGCTGATGCATCAATGGCTTTTCCACCTGATTGCCCAGCAAGACCTCAGAAATGCAAATATATGATTCAGACCAGAAAGTGTAACTTCCAGTAACAGTAACTGATTCATTCTCTGAGCAAACATTTCAGTGGGACTTGGGAATCAAACTTCCAGGAGCCACAGTAATGGATGCTGTGTCCTCAGGCACTGTTGATGAGGTATTGTGTTTCTTTTGCAATCTCATAATATATTCATCTTTCCAAACAAAACATTTTGGGGCAGCTTTCTGCACTCTCTTTCACAGGAAGCACCTCTGAGTCAAACTGCTATCAAACCAGGGGTAGGCAGTTGGGAGGGGGATAGGAAGAGGGAATCAACCTGCTGATGGTGTTTTGTGTCTTTCTGGTTTCAAACCAGACATTGCTCTTCCCATTCAGTGTGTCTGCATCAAGACTGTTCAGGCACTGCTCTCCAGACCCTTTCCACTATCATGTAGCTGAGCACACCTAGAGGCTTAACATGTTGCTAGATCATGTTTCTGTGGACTTCCCACAGACTCCCTGTGAAGCAGCCAGGTAGACAGAAGGAGTGCAAACCACTGACCCCTTGGCCTCCTTGCCAGCAGTTATCACAGAGCAAATGGGCACAATCATTTAGTGTATAAGCACTCTCATAGCCTTTTCAAGCAAGCTTTTTCAAATTGCAATGAAATTGCTTCTTTGCCACAAGATTTGTGTTCCTCAGCAGCCCTGCTCCTCTCTGTTACTTCCCATGCAGCTCCAAGGTGCTGCCAGGTACAACAGCTGGTATTAATGGGAGGACACAATGTAAGAGGCCTGTTAATGGACAAAATGCATACAAGATGCACAAATAGCACATTCAAGGTAACAAAAAAAGGCATAGATTGACTGCTAATTTGGATCCACTTGCAGAAGAATCAGCTGATGCATGAGTATGAGCATCTTTAAATACCCCATGCCATTAACAACCACAGTGTGATAAGCTAAAATTTGCAAACATCAACTAAAACCAGCATACCTCCTCTGTGAAGGAAGGAGGGTACCTCCTGTTCTACTATTTCACTGATGCTTAAAATAAGCTCTACAAAGACCATGTTACAAAATAAACCCAGCCAAATACCTGGAGTACAAATGACTAAAACCAACAACTGAAATGATACTTTAGCAATGTCAAATGCATCCAGCCCCTACCTGACTTCTTTTGGTCTTGCAGCTCAGAAATGAGGGTCCCAGGAAGACTGGTAGAATAGGCCAAAAGCAGTGCTGAACTCCCAGGGAAGTGAAGGGATACCAGTGGTGGGAATGAGATGAACTGTCAGCCTTCTGCATAAGCTGAAGGAAAGGAGAGCAAGTGTTAGAGAAGAAGCTGTTTCTTCTCTTACTTGATTTAATACATGGAGTCTTTAAAACCAGGACATCTTCTTAGGGAATAGACAGAAACAGACAGTTAATGGCTCCAAGGACACTTCAGGCTCTTATTTCTTTTTATAGTTAGGTCTATCTATAAAACTGAACTAGTCAAAATTAAGGGATACATAAAAAAAAAATTTTGGATAAAAACAGATGTATGAGGATTTTTTTTTAAGTGCTTATATGGAAAAGAGGTTAAATGATCTTGTTCATTTCCCAGTTGCCCTACAGACTCTGTTATCTGCTCTGCTTAGCTCACCCACCACTCTTACCTACCCAAACACAACAGAGACATATCAGTTCTCCATCATACTTGGTATAAGGACAATATTTTCATGTTTACACCTAAAGAATCTCTCTCTCCAGCCCACAGTTTCCTGCAAGCTATGCAAATTCCTCTAGGCTTCCTAAAATACATTAGAAACATTACTGTTTCATCTTAATTATTTTCTCCTATGGACTCACCAAGCTGCTGCCTTCTTTCATTTTGTTTTCTCAGCAAATACAAATAAATCTGTACTTCCTTGACCCTCTACAACAAACTAGGAAATACATGCATCTACCTCTTACACAAAGAAAGAGTTAGCAGACAGAGTATTCAGAAGTTATTACTTCACCAGAAATCTGGCTGGTGGGGTAGAATGACAATGATATACAGGACTGTACCCACACTCCTGGGGTTGTATAACATTTGCTGGAATATGACAAGAGTTAAGGTCACAGTGTGGAACAAGTTGACTCACTCCATATTATTGTGCATGGCAGGAACATTTTAGCAAGTGCTTTTCTGAAGTTACAGAAATCTTCAAGTTTATCTCCATTTAACTTTCATGAAAACTCAAACTTGCAAGCAAAAATACTTTTTAAAAGCTTCATTTCTCCCTTTGACATGAAAAAAAGCTTAAAGACCATCTAAGAACCTGGGACTCCTTGGAGCTGTGACTTTATTTTTCACCTTATCTAACACATACTACTTCTTTGCTGTGGCAAACTTTCACCTCTACTGCACAATGAAGTCTTGCTAATGTTTGTGTTAATGAGTTTTATACTGCTTTTCTAGAATGGGCAAAACAAATAGTTTTTTGTTGTGATGGACATCAAAACTGATGATGCCTCATTATCTCTGAAGGCTTACTAGCAGGGAATGTTTTGTCCTCTGCTCTCATGGCATTCCTCCTGGCTTTTGTGGTCCACTTCATCCATCCTCAGTGGCTGGAAGTTCTCTGAGTAGCACATAGACTTATTCATTCTTTGATATAACTGGGTCTTGACTATTTTGAAAGGCTTTTCTCCTTTTTCTTTCCTCCCTGCCTCTTCATTCCCAAGTTTAAACTTACAATGTAAGCTCATGGAGGGAGAAAAATATCCCCAGGCTTAACATCCCACAGTCCCCTACTCTCATGCCCATCAATCTACAAATGCACACAGCTGTATACTTTTAAGATCCAGACTGTAACTGATAACTGAATCACACAGATGTAGTCAGGACAGCAGGGCCTTGCCACACTTTTTGTTGACTACCCCAGAATGCTGTATGCACCTACAACAAGGACACTGTGCTACTGTGTGTCCAAAAAAAGGGCAAGGAAGCTGGTGAAGGGTCTAGAACACAAGTGTTATGAGAATTGGCTGAGGGAACTGGAGTTGGTTAGCCTGGAGAGAAGAGGCTCAGGGGGGATCTTATTGCTCTCTATAACTACCTGAAAAGAGGTTGAAGTAAGGTGGGGCTCAGTCTCTTCTCCCATGTAACAAGTGATAGGAGTAGAGGAAATGGCTTCAAGTTGTGCCAGGGGAGGTTCAGATTAGATATTAGGAAGAATTTCTTCCTAATAGAGTATTATCAGGCTTTGGAACAGGCTGCCCAGAGAGGGGATGGAATCACTGTCCTTGGAAATGTTCAAAAACATGTAGATGTGGTGCTTGGGGACATGGTTTAGTGATCCTGGTAGCATTTGGGGGAAAGGTCAGGCTTGATGATCTCAGAGATCATCTCCAACCATAATGGGTTTTAGTTCTATGATTCTATGATTTTCACTATTATGCTGTCACTGAAGTCAATTGGAATCATTATAGAATGATAAATTAGAGGTATTTTTTCCCCTTTGGATAGGATTTGTTTCAAACACTTTTGCTAGGGCCAGTTTAAGGAATCCACAAATTTCAAGGCTTGCTAAAGCAGAATTTGTCTTTCTGATAATTTGTTCAATGGAGCATTTCTCCCTTCAGTATTATTGACATAATGACTATGGCTTGGATTTCACAGAAAGAAGGTTTGCAAGGAGAGGTAGTACATTATTAGACAGTGATATAGTTGAAGATAGATGAGATTTCAAGGGTATAACCCTGATATCAAATCCAATTTCACAGTGCTGCTCCTGCAACCTGATGGTCAAACTTCTATACCACAGACAGGCAGGGACACAGGACAGATGCACAGGTTCTCTTACAACAGAAGTTGTAGTTCCTGCTGTTCATACCAGAGCCTGAACAAGCTTTCCTTCTTCTTACAAAGAGAAGGTAGCCGGAGTCCTACAAAAAATCTCAGGTCTTCCACTCAGGCATACTCTCAGTCAGCTTGTTTGTACCTCAGTTTCACAGAATCACAGAATATCAGGAGTTGGAAGGGACCTTGAAAGATCATCTAGTCCAACCCCCCTGCCACAGCAGGATTCCCTAGACCAGGTCACACAGAAGCGCGTCCAGACGGGTTTTGAATATCTCCAGAGAAGGAGACTCCACAGCCTCTCTGTGCCAGTGCTCTGGCATCTGAACGGGGAAAAAATTTTGTCTTGGATTCATATGGAACCTCCTATGCTTCAGCTTACAGCCATTGCCTCTTGTCCTGTCACTGGGCTTCACTGAGAAGAGTCTGACCCCATCCTCCTGACACCCACCCTTCACATATTTAAAAGCAGAGATGAGGTGGCCCCTTAGCCTCCTCTTCTCCAAGCTAAAGAGACCCAGCTCCCTCAGCCTTTCCTCTTAAGGAAGGTGTTCCAGCCCCTTCATCATCTTTGTGGCTCTGTGCTGGACTCTTTCCAGCAGTTCCCTATCCTTCTTAAACTGAGGGGCCCAGAACTGGGCACAAGATTCCAGATGTAGCCTCACCAGGGTAGAGTAAAGGGGGAGAAAATGACAAAACACCCTTCCTTCCAGTAGCTTGGTGCACATCTACAAACCTTCCACAGTGAAGCTCTGTCACACTCACCTTTTCACCTTTTTTTATCCTAACTGACCACTTGCCACAGAAATCTAAACCAGAAGCTTTTCATGAGCTAGCCATGTCTGATGCTCTGCATGGTGGCCAAACCTACTGCTTTCACCTTCTGGGCCCTGTTGTTGTTGACTCAACTGTAATACTGCTGGTTCTCCCTGTCATTAGCGTGCAGTTCCTTAATGAGCAAGTAAACAATTTTGTCACATTTGTAACTTTTTTACAGCATACACAGATTGTAAAACACTAGCATTGAGGGAAACAGCCTTATATCAACCCAATGCTTGCAACAAAAAACAGGCTCTATGGGTTTATTAGAAAGATTTGCAGTACATTATCTAAAGATTGCTAATTGCAAACTAAGCTCAAGATATGAATCAAAACCTCCAGCTGTAATTTTTATTAATGGTATAAAATGCATTAGGCTTTTCAACAAAGCTTAGCTGCTGCTGAAATGTAGGAGATGAGATTTTCTTGCCAAACTTAACTCATGTTCTTTAATTATAGGTATTAAACTATTCAGCTCCTGACCTTTGCTATAAATGTACATGTCTGTGGCTTCAATTTGTCCAGACTTGTCTGAATATCAAAGTGAAGGTCTGCTCATGCTCCCATTTCAATCAACAGGAGAAAATGAAGTTTTCTTCTACCTTTTTGAGTCTGAACTTTGAATTCCATTGAAAGAAAGCCAGAAAAAATGTGATGTCAACAGGTCAAGGGGACTTTCATGCATCTGTCAAAACTGAGCAATGATTTTTCATAGCATAAGGAAAACCACCATCTTTGGGATAACCTGTTTTGGTCCACTGCAGGAACTATGTTTCCCCTCCTACCTAGTGAATTCTAAGCTAGTCAAGCTCTTTCTCATCAGGCATCTGCACACTTCATTGTTCAGAAAGTGTCATAACTTCTGGGTCTGTACCCAGCTTTGCTATGGGAGATGCATCCATGAGAGTGACTACTCTTCCAGTCAGGCTGGAATGACTTAGATCCAGTACTCTTCCTACTTTTGAGACCTTGAGAAGATGTCATAAATAAATAAAGAATAATTGTTTCAATGCTTGTGGCAGATAAAGAAACAGCAACTCCAAAATCCAGTCTACATGCTGTCCTGCAAAGATCTTTCCAACATCTTTTAATTTTTAATCAGAAAGATAGAAGCATATCACCCAACACTTCTGTTTATTGCAGAAATCTGATTTACTGAATTTGACTTGCTACTGATGATTATCAAGACTCAATTAAAATGCTAAGGGAATACCTTCACTATCCTGTAGACCTGGAGTGAATTTCCCTTTTTTTCACTTTCACAGGGTCAGATATATGATTTCAGGAAAAAAAAGTCTTAGGGGCATTAAAGTTCATATTTAGACACAACTAAGTCTCTTTTAGATTACATGATTTCTTCTTATTCCTTTTCTACAATATTCTTCCCTCTAGCTACAGCAACTATTTATTTGTGAGTTACTTTAAATCTCTTCCATTTTATAAGGCAGCACACTTTTGACAGCACTGGAAAAAAAATGCTGCTTTGCCTTCTAGATTTAGTAGAAGAAGGAAAAAAAAAAAACCCACATAAAACCTGAAACTTGGATTGTTTGCTGGTCTCTCTGCTTTTATTCTTCTGTTCCAAACCATCCTCCATAAGTTCCTGCCTATTGCTTTTTTTAAATAACATCTGCTTTTCAATCTCCCTGTCTGCTAATTAGTCTGAATCATTTGTAAGTTTTGTATTTATTTAGGAATGTACAAATCAAATGCTAATGGGGAGTAAAAAGAATTTCCCACTCACTCAGAATTTATATCAATTCCCACATTAGATCTATGTAAAAAAAACCCCAAAAAGACAAACCCAGTAAATTTGCTGGAGGGGAAAAGGTTTTTTTCAGAATGATGCATTTGGATTGACACTGCCAAATACTTTAAATCTTGAAAAAGATATTTATGGTGATATTAATTTTTCTTCTTATGTTTTTTTCTAACGTTTTGACTGGTTTGGGGATATCTCCCCTCTGCTATGGAGACCTTCAACCCACAGACTTTCTTTCTCAAAGGAATGTCTCAACTCCAGGCTACAAAGTAATCTCAAGTCATCCAACTGCAGAGTTGCAGTCTGCTGTTTCTTGTGGATCCTATTTTGCACCCTTCTCAGTCAGGACAGCTTGAGTTTGGATCATCTCCCTCCTCACAAAAGTTTCTAGCTGAGTCACTTATCAGTTTCACCCAGACTCTGCTGTTTCCATCTCCATTTGTCATGATTAGGGCAACATGTTTACTACTTAATGTTCATACAAAGATTGGGAGGGAGAAAGTGCTAACTGCTCAATGTTGTCATTTGTACTGTTCCTAAAATCTCCAAGGCAGGAAAGATACTTTACAGGAGGCAGCTTGCAATGCCTGTCTCCCAGCAGCCCAGACTGATGGGCAGTTACACTGGGGCAGCCACTGTGGGTAGCTAACACAGTCAAACACAGGGTCATATCCCATACCTACTGCTTTTTTATGGCTATGTAGGCAGTCCTTTAATGAAAGCCATGCCACTGAAAAGGCTGCTAGAGCCCCATGCCCATGCTGCCCACACTGAGTGCAGGCAGGAGGGCAGCTCCCATTGCCTCACTGGGTCCTGGCAGGCTCCCATCATCTCCCTGGCAGCACCACACCTCTGGAACTTGAGCCAGTACTTATTTGGCACAGAGAGCATATATTTATGGTGACATATCAATGATTCATAGGAACACATACCTTTTTAGTTCCAGAAAGAATGAAAGATTTCTGAGCACTGTGGTCTATTAAGTAATAGTAATGGATCTCAATTACTTGAAAGACCTCTAATTAATTTCTATATTGGCAATGCCTGACTTAAGAGGTCAGTCAAGAGATTAACTCCTGTTCCCTCACTGTTGCTCAGCCTTTCAATGTCAATTTCCATTGAGACAGGCAACTCTGCAGGAATCAAATATCCAAAATAGCTACTTTCATTACCACCTCCTCCTCCTTACTAGTTGACAGAAGATACTGTAATGTATAAGACCAATGAGGGGTGGGGGAGAAGGTTTGGCTGTCTAAAAGATACCTTCCTCACTCTGACATAATCCTCCTGATCTATTTAAATTTCTTCCCTCCCTAGCCTCCCTCTCCATTCTGGCTGCTCATTCATTTTGAATGTCCTTCTGAACTGTTCTTCCCTGCTGCTGCTGACTGAAGAGTTTCAAGTCACACTCATAAGTTAGCTATTTCCTAATATTCCTATGCCTAAACCCAACTTTTCCTCTAGTGTTCTGAAAAAACCTAATCTGTTGTCAAGTGCCAAGCTTGGTCTCCAAGGCAAGCTGTGTGCTGAACCTCTTTGTATGCACTTTTTATTACAGAAGCATACATCAACCAAGGGATGACAAGCAAAGCAGTTTCAACTGGCACATTTTCATTCTACATTACTGAAGTCCTTACATTCTGCTTCCAAGTATATATTACTCTATATAGGCTATGTCTATAACATTCACTTACAGTGCAAGCACTGGGACTATAATTTTTAAACAGTGGTTGGAATCCTCAGTTACTGATAGGTTTTGGCAACGAGCTGCCTTTCATTTTTCATGTCACTAACTCTGTTTGACTTAAAAGCTTTCAATTTTCAAACCTGTTTTCTCATGAGTTCAATAGTTACATCTCAGACATCTTCTGCACCATCTGAATTAAAGTATGAAATCTCACCAAGATCCAGGAAATCTGTCTAGATGCACAGTGTAGTAATGAGACTTCAAAACTGCTCAGCCAATAGAAATATAGAGACTGAGAGTTAAATTGATCTCAGAATCACCCATTCCTAATCAAACCTTTGATTGAAATGAACCTCTGATACCTGCTGACACGAAAGGTTTCTTAAAGGACAACTCAAGAACATGGCAACACTAAATAACTCAACTTTCTAAACTAAGGCTGCCATCACCAGGTCTCTGAGTCTGCACTGACCTCCTAAGTCACAGATTAGCAACCTCACAGCTTCCAACAGATCATCAGCTCAGAAGATCCCATCATGTACTCAGTCTCTAGGGACACAAAACTTGCTGGGCACAAAGCACAGACATATTTTGTTCAGGAGTTCATGACATGTAACCACCTTCCTTTTCCATATCCTTCTTTGTCAACCAACTTAGCCTAACCTCCTAAATCTTTGGTTCACAAAAGCAATGCACTTGAAACAAATGACCCAAACCAGAGAGCCACTTAATAAGCTCTTGACTTATGAGCATGACTTCAAACTCTGGTTTTCTGACATGTGCACAACTCAATGGACATCTCCATTAGGATTCTGCACCAGACCCCATGTAGCCATTGCAGTGAAGCAAAGAGGAAGGCTGGAAAGAATCACAATATTGCACAGGGACTACCCCAGCTATTCCCACTCCACAAAAAAAACCCCACTTCTCAGACTAGCAGGACAGGGACAATAGGGTGCAGAACAGTTTAGGAATTCCTGATATACACAGTGGTGGAATAATTTTTTGTTTGTTTGTTTGTTTATTTTTAAACTTTTTAAATTTGCTTTTATGAACAGCTGTATTACAAGGTCTAAATGTTTGTCTACTTCACAAGTGGTATTTCTTGCTAGCTAAAAATCTTTGGTTTATTATATTCCAAAGCTTTGTATTTTAAGGAGATAAAAGGGATAACTTTCTCTCTCTGCTGGACAAGCTTGAAGATTTGGTCTTTTTTTAAGTCAGCATAACACAGAGCTTGACTATGAAGTCAGAGTTTGAGGAAAATAACCTCTGAAAAGGTTTTCTAAATCAGAATTAAGAACAAAACACCCCATATTTCTACTCTGCTTTTGTCCTTAATGGTGTGCCTAGTGAGTCAGTGTATTTAGAAGTCCTAGACTGTGGCAGCTTGACTACTGTTATGTTTTGATCCTACTTTGATTAAGCTTTCTTTATATATAAACACTGTAAATTTAAAAGTCAGTCTGAGGTCAACCTCTGGTGACAGCAATATACACATTATGGAAGACTAATGAAGTCCTGTGTTCCAATGCTGTTAAGACATAAGCTGAGGGTTTAGGTGGTCATCCTCCTGCTCCTTGTGCCTTCTTAAAGGCTAAAAACAGGGGGTAAGATCTCACAGAACAGAAGCCACAGCTCCAAAATGAAATCTGATAAAAGCACAATGTGGAAAGAAGAATAAAACTCTATTACCCTTAGTAAGGAGTTCAATAAGGAGTTACAACTCAAGGAATCAGAAACACTATTTTTGGAATGATAAAATCTAATAAACTTCAATAGGAGGGAAGATTCTTAAACAAAACTGAACTGTCATTTCTTGCCTGGCAAATATTAGAAAGGAAATAAGATCCATTCATTTGGAAGGAACTACTACTGTAAAGTAGCTGAGTTTTTTACCTTCTTTTCTTTATTTTTTCCTTTTTTTTTTTTTTAAAACCCCAGTCACACTAATCAATCCCAGCTATGATACATGAAAAAAAAATGTGAAACACTTTCCATATGGTTTTCTCTCTAAACAGCAACATGTTTTAAACTAATTTCATATAAAAATTTCTAAAGAGTAAGCAGAATAGTCTGAATTTAGTTTCTAAAAAGCACTTTTCAGAATTATTTAAAACATATGGCAGAGCTGGTTTTTTGGTTAAACAAGATTCTTGAAGCTAAGATTCAGTTTTATGCCTGAAATTGTTCTTGGTAGACTTTAAATTAGTTTTATTTTGCCTGCTTCCCCCTTTCTCATTCTGAATTACAGATCCTTAAAATACAATATTTCTTCAAGACTAACCATAGCTGGAGCAGACAATGTCAAATCCCCCTTCTGAAATGTCTCAGGAAGTGGAGAGTTCAGAACAAAGTTTTAATGGCCTAAAGGGTACATTTGTAGTTTGGCTGTTACACGAAGTATTGTCAGAATCTGAATATCATGCTTATTTACTCAGACAAAATTTGTAGCTGACATTAAACTACAATTGAAATAAATAAGCTTGCCTGACACTAGAAGTAACTGGAAGTGTGTTTAATACCCAGTCACATATTCCATATCTGCAAGTCCTCCCTGGTAAGGCTGTCAGAATTTTGCATGTATCTTCTGCAGTAAAAGGAAAATATCCACAGGTCAATTATTCAGTGCCTGTAAGTCACAGGGCTCAGATACAGAAAGCTTGGAGGTTTGAGTCCTTCCTGCTTCAGGAATGAAGCTCTTCTGTGAGTTCCTAAATAACCAAGGTAGCCAGCAGAATTATGCAATATTTATCTTATTTCAATCCAAAATTTATCTCAAGTCTGCCTATTTCCCAGTGCTCAAAGTCCAACACCAAGCAGGTTTGCCTCCCTCACACTTGCGTGCAGAGTTCAGAACACCCCTGTGCAGAACAGAACCTTCTCAGAGCCAGCTATGTGGATCAAGTGGAGACAAATCCTCTGCACCAACTAGCTGGCTCTGCTCTTCACCTCTGGCTGCTGCCTGTGAATTAAAGGATCAGAGACTCTTTTACATTGCTATTCCAGGGAGGCCATTGCTGTAATTGCCATCAGGGAAATGCTGTAATTTCACATGGGAAAGGATATAAACACACTTGAATGGGTTGTGAATTATCCAGGAGACAATCTGCCTATTTAGACATGAGCTGTGCTGTGAGCCACAGGTCAGCAAACCTTGTTGGGTTGCTTATGAGCTGTTAAGGATTTTTCTTACTCTTTAAAGTGAAGCCATCACTAAGAATATACCATGTTACCATTTTTTATACCAGGCTCTATAATAGCTAACCTGCTTATACCAAAGGGCAGATGCTGGGCAACATGTCCCAGTTCAGATTCAGAAGTTCAAGATGTAAATACAGCCTGAGGCTTGTAAATGGCAATGTTTAAGGTTTGCCACATTTCAAAAGCTTGCTTTCTTATGTTCATCTTCTTATACAGACCCATCCATCAAGTTTGTATTCAAACAGCCTATATCTGATGTAGAATTTACTGGTGTTACTATGCCACCATTAGGATCAATCATGACAAATCTGAGTGCTGCACTGGCTGAGACTGCGAGATCCATTACTTTTGGCATCAGGGAGGACTAAGGGTAGCTTCAATCAGTGCAAAGAGGCTCTCAAAAGCAGCTGAGCATTTTGAGGGGTCCATACTCATCCTGTCAGGGCTTCACATGCAGATATAGGGAGTACAGGCAGTAGGAAATGCTCAGGAAGATCCCAAGAGTGGTCTAGGAGAAATGCAGCAGACAAGGAGGCACTGAAATGACCAGGAGCAGGTTGCCACAGACTGTGCTAACTCAGGGGGAAAAAAAAAAATGAGCAGGAGACCAAGTTACAACAAAGTTCTTACTTTGTTGTTCTTTACTTCTTGCTCTGATGGGAAGTTAAAAGAATGAAGGACTCAAAACCAGGTTGAGTCTCCCTGAGCAAGTTTGGCAGGCTCACAATCCTGTCCCTTACACCTGCACCAGGCACTGGACCAACATGCACATCTTCCCCTCCCTCTTTTCTACCCCGGTCAAGTGATTAAATTTAAGGACTGTTTTCTCCTATCACTGTATTAAGAAACATAGTAGACAGAAAGGAAAACCAGCCTCAGCTGCAAAATTCCCTCCTTAGTCATAGGTATGAGAAAATGCTTCACTGGAGACAGGAAAAGTGAACACCCATTCTCCTCCCTTTTACCTCCTCCTGGGACACTGGGTTCAGTTCATGGAAATATCAAGGGAGGATCTTCTCTAGAATTCAAATGGCATGTTTTTACAGGGAATTGAGGGGGGAAATAAATAAAGAAAAGATTGCACAGATTTCCTCACTGCTTGTACTCTTTTCACTCTTGGTTACAACATGTGTGCACTCCATAGCTCTAAGGAGATATGTAGTATAGCCAGTACCCTGAAGCCCTAATTATCAATATCATCTGCTCCCAGCATCTCTCTATTTGTACATAAAATGAAATTAGCAATATGTACTGGGCCAAATTCTTCCTTTGTTCACACTGGTACAACTGTTCCTGTCTGAAAAGTAACTGGGATCCATGTTCAATTTGCTCTGCCTTCATGAAAAGTTTTATGTCTTTCTTAAGCACACATTTTATTACTAGGTCTCCTATTTCCATCTGTTCATACCAACTCACACAAAAGGTCTCTCTTTAGGGCATTCTATAAACAAACTAATGAGATGAATGCAAATTACAGCAGCCATTCCTGCTACCACAGCCTTCTCAGTGAAAAGGAGTGTGTGTGCAGAAGGGAGATGCAGAGTTGTTTTCATACTAGGGCTCAAGATTTTGTTGATTTAAATAAAATATTCACATTTCTTCCAAGAGATGCAGTATGAAAATTTTGCTTGTTACTTTAACTATACTCACACAGACATATTTTTTAATTAAAAGCTTACTGACAAGTGGTAAACCTTTGATGATATTAAGTGGCTTTTCCCCCTGCAGCTCTCTGGGCTCAGCTCTAACTGCATTCCTGAGCCAGGTACCTGTGACTGACTAACACATGTTAGTTCTCCCAACTACTTACAGACCTGAAGCAGTGTCTAGTGATCTCTGTGTCTCTAGGAACAAGGCCTGCAACTGCCCTTGGTTTTGCACCATGTTGAATTCTCCTGAACACTCCTTTGCAAGGGCTGCAAAGCAGCAGCTCACAAATTGTCAGAAGGGAAGTTCCAGAAAGCAGCAGTCACTGAGCTTTCACCAGAGGTAAAAAGCTGCACCCAGGGAAGGTGATATTTGAGATGATTCATTTGAGGTGCAGTTTGTTCTCATTTGTTCTTCAGCTGTGACATCCACATATTGTTACTCATTTGGAAGAGCAGGTACTGATACTAATGAGATGCCCTCCTCAGTCTGCAATTCCCTTTCTTCAGCAGAAAAAAAATACCCTTTGACCTAAATGTTCCCTTCTTTTGGCAGAATGTTTAAAGTATAAGCAAATAGATATATTTTCACCTTTGTTTTGGCTTGTAAGCCTGAACAGCATAAAAAGAAAGCAAGTAGGGGACAGGCAACTAATTACATTTTTCCTTGGAAGAACAACTGCAACAGCATAACCTTTTTATGAGCCACATGCTTCTAAAGTGGCTACTTCACTTTCTGATTCCTTAGCCTCCTTTCTTGTACTTTTAATACACAGGTCATTAAATACTGGAATTAATTATCTCCACAGGAATACTCATCAAAGCAGTCCTGTTTCAATGGAAGCCAGGGATGAAAAGCTACTAGGAAACTCTAAAGGAAAAGTGCACCCACTGGATTCTTACAAGCATGCTAAATGTCCACAGGACAAAATGAATAAAACTGGAATGTTTCTTTCAAAATGTATTTTCTCTCAGCTCATGTCTCTAAGTGCTGCTAGTATTACCTATCTGGATGATGAACATATTTTCAAGAACATTTTTTTCTGCTAACAAATAGACATTCTGAGAGGTAACCATATGTTAAAGTGCTCCACAGAGCCATGGTCTAAAAGGGGAAAGGTTCTTATGGAAACTGTGCCAAGACAAAATCCTAGCTCACAGAAGTCAATAAGAATTCTGGGTTTGATTTTAATGAACCAAGGATTTCACACAAGAGAACTGCAGAAGGGTCAACCCATTTAGAGAAAAGACATGTCCAGATGTCTCACAGTGTTATGGGCTTTACATCAGAAGTTGCTGCAGTACTCCAAACTTTTTCTCACTCCTTTTACTGCATGAAATAGAATGTCTTATTTTCAACTAACAGTTATTTTTTCCCAATAAAATTAATATAAAAGAATGCACTGGAGAAGAAATGCAAGTCTACTGTACTGGGAGACATACAAATACCAATTGTGCCTTACAGCTTCATTCTTCTGTAGAGAATTAGATTTCTCTTTTTTATGTTGACAACCACATTTATTTCTACTTTACAGATTTATATCAGAGTAAAAAAAAAAACAACAAAAAAAGAGAGAAAAATGAATCTCTGGGCAGAAAATACATTTGGTATTTTGGTTTTGTTGGTTTTGTGGTTGGTTTGGTTTGGTTTTTTTCCTAAATGGGAAGGTAGTGGGAGATTCACTAGCACCCAAATGTATGCATATCTGCAAGGCTAGTCAGAGAGATGATGAGCTATTTCCACTCAACTATTTTAAAAAGCCTGTGCTGTCTCACAGGATGGACACATGCCTTCACAGAATCACAGCCTTCAATTGATACCAAGTCATATACCAAATTCAGAAGCCAGGGGAATTTTAATCACCATCCTATTATAATTCAATTCCATTCAGCTTCTTTTTCTCCTCCCAATCCCCTCCACACACTGCTTTTCTGTTGTGTTCAGACAGTATCCTGTCAGAATGCAGACATTCTGCCATATCTTCCCTTAGAAGAATACACAGGGAGAATATAATTCCTGCCAAAGCTCCCACCAGTTGTAAAGCAAACAAAAAGTGTCCTGAAAATGTTCCATCAGATGCAAAATTAGACAATGTTACATGTAGTCAAGGAAAGTTCATGTATTTAATGGGGCTTGTATTTCATTTAGAGTCTTTTGGTGTCTATTCCCTGGTAGGAATATGTAAGGAACTAGTGTGCAGTGACCTCACCATTACCACACAGCACTGCAAGCCCAGGCTCTTTGACTCCCTCAGTCTGAAGCTGCTGTCTGACAGTGCAATCTGTCAGTGTCAGGCTACAAGGAGAGGCTGACAACAAACCTCATCCCGAGTAGTCAACCCACAAACACTGCTACATCCTTTGCTGCTACAATTGCAAACCCTTGTGCTTGAAACTGATCTCAGCATAAACCCTGGCTAACACCATCCAACTATGTAATTTGCAGTAAATATTTTAAGGGAAATGAAACCAGATTCCAGCACAATGAATCCTAAAAGCCTGATGAAGCTGAATATAGTCATATGATTTCACTTGATGAGCCAAAATCCAAGTGAGCAGCAGCACTAACTGACCCTTAGTGTACATTCTCATCACAAGTAAATGACAAATATTGCTATTTTTTTCATTAATGTTGTTATGAACTATTTTTTTGTTATGTGGAATCAGCTGAATGTAATCACTGTGTAATCACCAAGTGTTGGTTATGGAACTACAAATTAATAACAAGGATACCTGAGCTGTAGCACAAAGCAACACTCCCTAGGTCTATTGTTGTAGCCAAAACACCAAGGGGCTGAGAATTTCTCTGATTCCAGACCAAAGGATGTGGCCAAGTAAGTTAACCACTGCAGTGCCCATGAAAAATACTTCCAAGGGAAATGTTATTTATTTTTTCAGTGGAGGTAGAAGACCAGTTCCCTAGTACCAAAGCAGAAACACATACTTGAAACAGGCTTCCTATTTCAATTGATCTGCTCCAAACTTGATACCAACTTTCACCACCTTAGTGAGCATTACTAGAACTTTCAGGGGCAAATGTGAAAAGATGTCAGATGTATCTCAGCTCTGAGCTGTAGTAAGCAAAATAACAGCAGTACTGCTGAATTGGACTGGACTCAACCCTGGAGGGGCTGGAGAAAGCCTGAATGAAAAAGCCAGTCTGCTGCAGCATCACTCTTTTTTCCTAGAGAGCAATCAGCAATTCAGAGAGGTTTGCTGTCTTCTTTGTCCTGTCTACTCAGCAAAACAACCAGCTTACCAGCTCATTTGTCTAGAAAAAGGAATCCTGAAGAGGAGCTACAAGATTTTATCCAAATATGAAGCATAGATCTCCCTCTTGGCAAAACAACTGCCTAGAATGTGTTTAGACATGAAACTCTCTGAGATGAATGTGGCATCAGGGGCAATTCCTATCTTCCTCAAGTCATCCTGGCATCAAGCAAGCTGTCAGAAAACAGAGCTGAGCCTCTGTCCCCATTTCTGGTCTGGTTTGAATGCACAATGCTGTGGTTTCTCTTCTCTTCTCTGAGGTGGAATTTCAGTTCCAGGGCAAAAACCATAAAAGCTAACCATACATGCAATCTACACGGCTCATCTCCCTACACTTCCTTCTTTCATGCAGGGATCCCCAGCTATTCTGCTGAAGATATATTCTAAATGCAAAGGAGAGTGTTAAGCATAACTGGAAAAAATATTCTGACCATGCAACTGTGGACTCCTGCTTGTATTGTCTAAGGCTTTGACAAGATACCTTACATCAGCATGTCTGTAGTTTAGAGGACAGGTTGCTCCACCCAAGTCTCTGTTTCTCCCTCCTTCTTTTGACCTTCTTATAGCAGTGCCCCTCAAATGTGGTACACAGAAGTAGAAGCATCCAAAATAAAACAAAGCCCTCATGATTCCCCTAATTTGTACATGAGGATAGCAATTAGTTTGCAGTCTGTTGCAATGAGCTCCTGTGTGGCTTGTGTAACAAATGAGGTCCTTTCCATTAGATGGCCATTGCCAGCAGTGCTTAAATGCCAGTTGTAAATTATTTTTGTTCCAAACACACCACTAGCATTACTTTGCCCACAGAACTTGTCTTGTGCTTTCAATATTCAGGGAAAATGACTGTTTGCTGTATGTGATTGGTAGACTGAGAAGGAAGGACTAGATTTTTTTCCTAAGTACTTAGGTGCCTGGCTCCCATTTAAATCGATGGAAACCTTTAGAAATGGCCTGGGGCTTCTGTACTCTGTCTGCTCTACTGCCTTTGGGCACATCCTTAGCCAGCTGGTATACCAACTGCTACAAGGACCCACAAATCCAGCACAGTACAGAGCCATCATTACAGCAAGAGCAGTTTGTCAGATCACATCAAGGCTCTGATGAAGAATAAATGCCATAGTCATGAATATCATCTCTGAAAGCACCTTCTACTTCTGGATTTCACTTCCATATCTATCAGAGCTGCTGGAAGAGCACTAATAAATTTTATAGTACTCAACATAGCCTAAATCTTAAGAGTTGATGCAGGACACCTACTGAGAGCACACATTTGTAAGCAACATGATTCATGCACTAATACTAGTGAACACAATCTATCTGGGAAGAGGGGAAGAGCACTACCTCAGATCTCCCAGTGTAAATTCTAGCATCTGGATCCACCAAGCACCACCTAGAAAGGCACACCAGATCTGCTCAGAAGGCTTTTCTAAATCTGAGCAGGAAGCAAACTGGCAATGCAACAAAATATTGAGAAATTGGGTAAGAGTGAATTTTTCTTAAAACCCCTGGATATGAATTAGAGCATAAAACAGCAGGCATCAGCCCCATGTGAATAATTTTACAGTATCAGCCAGTGGGCAAGAAGTAATTAAGAAAGGGACTTTCACCCCTTCTGTGTGGTCCTTCAAAGAAAGATCTCCCAGCAAAGTCCTCTGCAGAGACATTGCCTATCCATTATCCTACTAACATTGCTGGCAGGAGAAAGCAGTTCCCCAGGCACTCAAACTAGGGGAAAATCCTGTGAGAAGGAAGATAAACCCTTACTTACAGTTGTAGTGTTGCTTCTTTTTTAAAGATTTTGATGAAGGAAAAGGCAAAGGGAGGAAAAAACCCAAACTAATTAACACTTGGTTGCTGAAGACTGCAATCTTGAATTTCAAGAGATTTTGCTTCTGTTTATGTTGGGGATGTAACAGTTGAAAATCAAAGTGCAGCATGCAGAGCTTCAGAATCCTCAAGCAGGAAAAGTGGTTGTTTCACAGCTATTGGTGACAGATTCATGGAAAGACACAGGTCAACACAGAGACCTGGCAGGTGATGGGACAGCTTACTTCAGACAAAAATTAAAAGGTTAAGCTCCATTTTCTTCAAAGGAATCTGTTGCTAACTTTTGCCCTTACAAATAACCCTGAAAATGGAAGCAACCCACCAAACCCAGTCATTAAGGCTATACATTTTCATACAAACTTGCTGACACTGCAGTCTCAACCTTCACTTCTAATCTGTGGTATTTACAGAAACTATACCACACTTCCCATCTCCTGACTGCCTGATTTCCTGGTTAACTATACAGGCCAGGAGTGGGGGACAAAGAGGGAGATCATGGAAAACATAGAGGGAAACAGCTATAACTACTTAGAAGAAAAGGAACAGATCTTGCCTTCTCTGAATCTGTCAGACTGTTGAAATGAAACTTTTCAAAGAGAGGATTTCCCAGCTGGCAAAAGTCTAACTGCATTTAGATCTCTGAGGTTTTGCTCTGCCTTTTTACTTGATTTCCAGCAGCCTCATCCCTTTTCTTCACAACCAGTGGAAGATCCTACTTTAGTGACAGATCTGTGGCTTAGCAGGATAATTATCCTTTGTGAAATATTTCTTTAGAAAAATGCCAATAAGAGGAGAGAGAGTTTTTCAAGGACAGCAGAGAACATTGTTGACTCTTCTCTCACCAGGTCTCTAGACTATTATTGGGAATTCCAGCATGAGCCTGGTATGCTTGCATAAACTACTGCTCTGTAAGCCCATTCAACACACCAAAAAGTCATCTCATTATAAAGCTGTTTGTAAAAAGAGGGGGAAAAAAATCAAACAAAAGCAAGCCAGAGACACTGCTGGAGACATCTACTCCTTCCAAAGGCTCAGCATATCCTTTAGAGGGATGATCTTTGAAGAGGAAGGATGTGACCCCACCTGACTGCCTCCACCTCCAGCACTGCCTGGGAACAGGTCAGTGAAAGCCACAGCCAGGGGCCATGTTCCCAGTACTTTGGAACAGGAGTTGATCAATCCTGCCAGGTAACAGCTGATATGCAGAACAACAGCCAGCATGGATTAAAAGCTTCTGAGGAGGCTGCCAGAATAAATATGCTGTTCATTTGATACCTACAAATATTCTTGTGATGCACTTCTGTTTCTATGTTATACCAAAGCTGTTTTTTTCAGTGAAAGCCCACAAAGGACATAGATCAAAATAATAACACTAAGTGCCCCCTGCTGCTCTTTTAACATCATTTTTCTTAGAACCTGATTAATCAATGATGATGAAAGGCACTGAAGTGCCTTGCTGACAATGTTATGACAAAGAGACTGTGGGCTCAACTTCAAGCCCATGTAAGGAGGTCACTCTCTATCTTACTGCTTTCCTCCAATAGTCTTTCTGTAATGCTTGAGTAGAGAGAGTTCAACAACTGAAGGCTTTTGACTGTGAATATATTTTGTATATCATCTTCCCAGCTGATGACATTTCTGACCAGTTCACTTTGTTTCAAGCCTTCTCTTTTGCTGCTCATGGAGGTAGAAACAATAGTTTCACTGTGTGGCTCCAGCACTGAGTTCACTGCATGGGCAGGTAGGAAAAATACTATAGGTAGAGTTGAGCAAAAGCTAGGATTCTTGCCAGGTAATAAATGTGCATCTGCACAAAGCAACCATAAATAGTATAAACAAGCTTCAGTTCTTTCTGTAACAACTATTAATTCCCTCCAACTGTGCATAGCTGGTGCTCAGTGACCTACAGGCTTACAACAGCATATTTTTGAAGTCTTCTGTGAAAATTCTTTTCCACAGCTCATCAGGTCACCACCACATCTCATAATTAAGAGACAGTTTGAGTGTCAAGGCAAATTATTGTACACTTGGCACCTCAGATATTACATTTGGCCCTGGGCTTGCAACAAGATGCAAAACCTCTACTTACAAAACTTTCTTGAGCATGGATTGAATTATACCTTGTGTATGATTCTTTAGAAATTTTGATCTGAAACATCACAATTAGCATCAGAAAAATCAAGATATTTGTTAATGTGAAATGAAAGAATTTCTGCTTTAGATCTGATTCTCCACAAGTGCAGCTCTGTTGTTCATTAAACTTAAAGACTCCCTTTCTGGAACTTAAATATTAGCTTTTCTGGCCCAGATGGTAGTTAACACCTGAGCTGGCCAGATACTTACAAGAAAGACAGTAATACTTCTTCCTTTAACACAAAACACACATTGAAGTAGGTCAGGAGACTATTTTTTCTCTCACTTCTACTCAAACCTAGAAGGTGCTGCACAAACATATGTATTAGACATGTTCTGTTCATCCCTGTCATTCAGTGGTCATTCACAGCATCTTCCAGAGTCTCTTCTCAACCCTTTGACTAACCCATACTGGTATGTCAGGATAAAACTGACCCACACACCATAACTGACTGCTCCAGAGTCTGTTTCTTGCCCTTTTTGCCTTCAGGAACCAATCTCAGCCAGCTCACTCAGCCACACAGCTAGGCTTAACACTGGATCAGCCATGCATGCCAGCAATCAAACTGCATATAGGAGGATCTATCTAATGGTCCTGCAGCTAGAATTCAAACATTTCCATCTCTGACTGGCCCTTATAAATATTTCATGAGCTGCTTTCCCAACACACTGTGCAGCAGTTATCTTCTACTATGAGCTTTCTAACTGGAGGGTGACTTCACCTGCATATTGAGCACAAGTTCCAGCCATGAGCAATAGCATCAGACTGGTTCACAGTTTTTTCCTTTTAGGGCTGTTCTTAGACATTCCCAATCTGTGTAACTGTCCTGGCACCTTGGGTAGATCTTTAATAATGCTTTGCTATGCCAGAGACACCCTAATTGTTAATGCAGCATCTAATTGCTTGTGTGACACTTAAAACTTACTACCTGAGTGGCACAACATCACTAACTAGTCTTTCCCCTTTTTAAGGTCTTCCTATTATTGCATTTGCTTAAAGCTCTGTGCTAAAAAAGCTGCATTGTGCTGCTCTGCTACAGTATCTTGGTGTTCAGGATATTGAAGAAACATCCACATGTGGGTGAATAAATCCTTACAACTAAATCATAAAACAAATTAGCAAATGAATAAACAGCTGCACAGACAAGCAAATGGGCATGCCCTGGGTTACACAGCAAGACTAAATACCATTTTAACAGCTACTCTGTCTTCTGTTTCACCTGTATGTAGGTAAATGCAGAGAAAAAGCCACTAAAAATGTTAAAAGAGAAAAAAAAATGTTCAAGGAAAAATATTTAGAAAAATGTAATGATCTTAAAAGCAAATATTCATATTTGCTCATGAACTCAAACGTTATGAGTCAAGAGAAGACATAATTAAGGTTGTTTCTGCATCCTTGATTCTGCTTCTGTCCCACTATGCTCAGCTCACCTGTTCATCCCAGCTAAATAGACCACTAAAGCTATTTTCTAAGTATAAATTTCCCAAGGAGCTATGGTGTAGAAAACTGTTTATGATTTTGGCTGGCAAGAATGAGACTGTATACCATACCCCCTTTTCTATTTGCTCCAGTGCTTTGTTAGGACCATGTGGAATTCATCAGCACTGTGAAGCTCTTGAGGTATGCAGAAAACATGTTATTAATGGTATTACTGCTAATTAATTCTGCCAACAGGCCTCTGCAACTAGTCAAGGCATCAGTCTTTACCAAACCAACAGATTAAACAAATGGAAAGTTCTAGGAAAAACCACTCCAGAGTTATAATGAGTCCAAAAGAAAGTTAGTTAAACCACAAGAAAATGAGGTCATTTTGGAACTTTTATACAACATCAAGGTTTTGTTTAATTTACTTCTAATTTGCTGTGAATTTGCAGATGGGTTTGTTTCAGTTTGTATGTGTCCACAGAGGGCTTAGCTGTATAATAAGCACTTGTTGCAAGGGAACAAGTACTAAATTAATATGATGATACATGGATTATACTTTACTTTGGAATGTATTGCAACATATCACAGTAAAATAACAGCAGTCCCTAAAGATGCAGGTTTCCCATGAATCATTACACAGAAAACTGTATCAAGTTACATAAACAATGTACTTACTGTGACCAGATGAGCTGAGAACATACATAATATAAAGTGGTCAGTTACAAAAACCTTAGCTGCTTTTTGTACAGCACTTATGTTTCTTCTGAGGCAAGAAATAACAAGAATGATTTCTGTTTGCATTTTCATTTGCAGTAGATGATATTTACAGTCCAAGGAGCTGATTTTTAACTGAACCTTTCCACCTGGCCAAGCTATTCTCTCTAGTACACCAGGGCAAGGTTCTTTGCTTGATGTTTCTCATACCATAAGGAGCTTGACTGTCAGCTTTAAATATACACTTAAGCAATTCCTCAAATATCCAATCAATTCAATTCTTCTTATAGAAATAGGTAACTGCACTAGGGGAGACAAACACTATTTCAGAACTTCTCACAGTACTCTGGAAGCTCACCTCTGCATATAAAGAGAAAAGGAAAGCTGTGTTCCAGCCAGGCTCATATTTAGGCATAATCCTCTAGGTTTTCCTAAGCACAACTTTAGAGCAAACTACATGAATAACCAGAGAATGGATCATAGATCTTTTCCAACAACTCCAAATTAGGTTTAAAGAAGAGATGGACTCATGATAGTGAGGTAGTGAAGTCAGAATTGCCATCCTACAGGCAAATGTACCAGGATTCTCTTCTTTATTTCTGGTCCCAACTAACCTAAGCTTAGTTTGCACTTACTTGGTGTGGCACTTCCAAACTTCCTTTGGCATATGACTCTGCTTAAGGTCATGGCCATAAAAGCATGTAACTGTGTTCAGGTACAACCTTGTCATCTTTGTTCAAGTGCACCATACACTTTCCCAACAGTTCATTACTTTATCAGCTTCTTGTTTCTACTCTGCTCAAATAAAGGAAAGTCAATACCAACACATCTAAAGTGAGTTGTTTTGGCCTGAATGTTCTTTTAGGAAAAATTTGCAATGTTATCCTCAAGTTGTTAATGTGTGATTCTTTCTGGTGGCCACTTTAAGTTCCCCATAAATCTATGGGTTACACATAGTGCAATACACCAAGGGAACATTGCTCCCTCTAAATTCAAGGTGTCTTGCTATGAAGAGTTGGCCAATCTCAGAAACACTGTGGAAAACTCAAACTGGTCATGATCCAACCACTACTTTTACTTCTAGCCCAGTTCACTACCCTCAAAAATTTGAGAGCAATGTTACATCATCAAAATGAGAGATTTCCATCCCTGAGCATCACTCCTCTAGAAGTCCAAGTTTTTCCAGAAGAACCATATCAGGCAACAAGCTACATAGTCTTTTATACAATTTTTCCCCCAAAGAATCTTGTTCTGCCAAGATTGAAGCAATGTTTCTTGCTATCATTTCTGTTGAGTTGTTGGCATGTAGTGATCATGGATCAGAGATGAAAATGCAGGGTGGCTATAGAGGCCATATGCTGTAGACTAGATCAGCTAGTACTTTGGGATGTGGGAAAGAGTGGCCTTCAAATCTGTGGTTTCACTAATAAAATGAGATAAGGGCCTGAGAGAGGCTGAAATCTTACAACTTGATCCAAATAGCTGGATTTTACATTCTAATCTCCAGAGTTAAATGTGACACAATTTCCATTAATCCAGCTTTAAACAAGGAAAAGGAGTTGCACCACAGAGGCTGATTTCTGTGACCCAGTAAGTATACACACTTGTATATTGCTACTTAGACAACACATACAGCAATCATCTAGGTAGACAACCCACAAACTTCATAGCAATTGTAAAAGCAGGCAGGACATTGGTCTTTCTTCTGCTTTGAGATATTTGGGTAGAGGACAGCTTACTCCACTGCAGTACTGATCTGAAGTAGACAAAGATACTTGTGTCACTCCTAATGAAAATTCAGTGTCTCTCTTCTTAAAAAAAACAGGTTTTATATAGAAAATCACTTCTGAGCTGGAGAGAATCAATCTTTTTGCAAAATTTGTTTGTTTCCTGCAGAACCAGATGTTTCTGCCTTCAAGTTATTTTTCCCCTGAAGAGAAAAGATGATTAAATCCTTGTTCTTGCTCAAAGTGTAGGGGTTAAAAAACAGAGCACCTGCAATGCGCTCACATACGAAGTACACACAAAAAGGAGAAGTTTCAGATGCAAACTGAAAAAGGAAGCAAGAAGCAAGCAGAGACAAAGAGCAGAGCTTTGATCTCTGAAAGGTAGATTCATGATCTAACTCATAATCCTAAAGGGCACCAGTCTTGTCAGTCAACTTGATCAATTAACCAAAATTCTACCAAGTATTCTAAGAAACTAAGCATGTGCACTTCAGTGCAAGTTCCCATTCATATCTTAGTCTTTATTATGGATTATAAACCTTGAGTTGCCTTTATGACTCCCCTTCTGAATCTTTTCTTTAATGATGAATTGTTATTAGTCTTCAAGCATTTACATCTTTATCTATACTTACTACACAGATATTTTTTTTTATACAGTACACTAGTAAATAAGTTTTAAAACTTAGTTCTGGAGGGTTTAATTCTGTATTGATGTAGGGCCAAGATGAGAAGTTACACTCAGCTGTGAACAGACACTCTGTTTGATTCAAGAACAGATGTGGCTGCTCATATACATCTGAGGGCCCAAGGTAAATTCAAAGGCAAAAGGAAAAAACAACAACAAAAAAACCCCACTATAGAGCATTTCTGGAGGAATAAAAAACTTTTCCTTAGTTAAAAAAAACCCCAAACTGAACTGTTTTGAAAGCAGCAAGCAGGATTCAACTAACCTAGCATTTCTGGTATAGACTCAGTTGTGGTGATAAAATATCTTGTGTCTTTATTCTTCATTCTGTTTATTGCCAGTAGAATAGCATTTAGAAGTACCTTCAGTTGAAGAAGTACTTGTCCTTTCCTCCTATTGGTGCTTCAGGATGGCTCAAATTCTCAATTCCTTCTGCCAAGAAGTCATTATAACAAGAGGTCAAGCCCATTACAATTGAGCTGAGTTTGTTTCCATGGCAGCTGGCATTTGTTTAGGAGTGACCAAAGCAATGGTGTGAGGGAAATCAGCATCAAAAGAGCCAAATAGGAAGGACATCAGCCTTTAGCCTGTCAAGACTTCATCATGAAAAGGAGGCTGAGTGAATCAAAGGGAAGAGGCAAGCACAGCAGGAAGAACTCTCACACCAATTTGGCCAAGATCAGACAGTTGAAGGATGCATTTGAGAATCAGTTTTCCAAATGGCTTTCTTTTTTCTTTAAAAAAAACCCCCTTATTCACCTCATTAATCACCTGAGCCTATGAATCATCTAAGCTTTCACAGAATCACAGAATGGTAGGGGTTGGAAGGGACCTGTGAAGATAGTCTAGTCCAAATCCCCTGCTACAGCAGGTTCACCTAGATCAGGTTGCACAAGATCTCCAGAGGAGGCTCCACAACCTTTCCAGATAGCCTGTGCCAGTGCTCCATCACTCTCAAAGTAAAGAAGTCTTTCATTATGTTCAGATGGATCTTCCTGTGTTCTAGTTTGTGTCTATTGCCTCTTGTCCTGTCACTGGGCACCACTACCAAAAGAAATTGGCCCCATCCTCTTGACATTCATCTTTTAGATATTTATAAACATTCCTTCAGTTCCTTTTCATTTAAACTTACAGGGGCTTGCCTGTATAATAGTTCCAAGGTAGCAGATCCTTTTCAACCCCAGTAAAAATTCACTGCATTACAGTTCAAATGGAATAAATCCAAGTTTATCTTAAACATGTAATCTTCCAATCTGATTATTTGGAGAATCTCAAAAGTGTTTCTCATGGAAGAGAGGTTGCCAGAGCACAGAGACTTGCAGCAGTGCAGCAGAGGGACACCTAGAATTTGCTAGCAGAACACATGAGTGGGTAATGGTGTGCTTGTATCCATCTGCAACACGTCATCACCAGGTACCAGGTGGTGCAATGGCAGGACCCCACAC
This sequence comes from Galbula dea, assembly GCA_013399015.1. Classification (NCBI taxonomy): domain Eukaryota; kingdom Metazoa; phylum Chordata; class Aves; order Piciformes; family Galbulidae; genus Galbula; species Galbula dea. Next base: position 12,061 of record VWZX01008378.1, on the reverse strand, counting down.
CCCAGCTGCAAAAACCTGAGGAATGACTTCCAAAGTCCAGCCTCAATCTTCTCTCTCAGTCTCCCCATCAATTTTTACCTTAATATTATCCTGCTTTCCTCTTGAATGATGAGATAAAGACAGACATCTGAGACATTTCCTGAGCTGTTGCATCACCACTACAGGACATTTTCTTCAACACATACAGGTTTTATGGTCCTTTTGCCCTTTTTAACATCACAAGGAAATACAGATCCAGACCTATCAACACATGCAGCCCAAAAGCAGTAGGCAGCATCAGAAAGTATGCACATTTAGATCCTCAAACTATTCCCATGATTGAATCCTCCATTTTCCAAATGTGCAAATACCTCACACTTCTTTTCTCTGCAGCAGTACATCATAATCCAATCAAATGGGTAATTACACATCACAGCAGAAGTAAAGGGAGCACAACTTTCCCAACTGGGGCATTATAAAACACAAACAACAGATGTCTACTAGTCCTCTCTTACCTCTTGTTTCTAGCAAAAGGAGCTGCTGTGAGCATAAAACATGGAGGCCTTGGGAGCCCATGGTAGTGCCAACCACCCTGTTCATCAGCTTATGTCTTGGGCTCTCTCACAGGGAGTGAGATTGCAGCTCAAACTCAACCCATCTGCTAGGGAAATACTGGTTTTATTAATACTTTGGGGCTTCTTTCTCTTTCCCTTTCCAGTAACTGCCAATAGTCATCTGCACAAATCTCTTTGTTACTGGTTATGGCAGAGAGAAAAAAACAAAGATGCAGAATCAGTAACCATAGACATGCAACTTAATGTGTCACTAGTGATCCATAGCCTAGGCTGGGTGCAGCAGAAGAGGCCACAGATAACTTTGATTGTCTAAAATGTAACAAAAATGACAGCTGAAAGTTTTCTACATCTGTCTGAATCTAAACAGAATCACATGTGTGTACAAATTTGGAACTAAACCAGCAACAATCATGAGTTGGATGCATTTACTGTAGACACCAATTATTTCACTCTTCTCAGAGCAATCCTGCTAATCCAGCACTTGTGAGAAAGATATTTTGTGGTCACACAGGGGGTTCTGGGCAATCCAATGCATGCCATCCTTTTGGCCACCACATTGCCTCTCTTTCTCCACTAGAAGATAACTTTTTTGACTGGAATTGCAAACACTAAACCCCTGCCATCAAACAAGTCAGACATTATACAGAATAACCATGGACCAGCATTTCTTTTCCATGCCTTTGATGTTAGATCTAAGTATCCTTGTTTTTAGCTTGGCCTAATGTTTAGCATCTTCAATTTTTTTTGTTATTTTTCTGTTGAAAACAATTCAACTTTGAGAAACTTAAAATCAGCTTTTTAACATCCTCCTTCCTCCCAAGGCTGTGCATCTATGCTTATGGTATCAAGCAGAGCATAGATTTACAGGGAGGGATTTAAAAATGATTCTTTAAAATTCCTCTGAACTGTATCTTAAATAACTTATTTCTAAACTACAGGACACATACAGGAAGCAGTGACTATGTCCCAAAAGATTTTTTTTTACCTTCCTTAAGATGAGCTTCCAAAGCTTTTCCACTTTTTGGTGAATTATCCATTCCAAATGACTGCTGAGAGTGACACCTGAAATCTTCCCCTCTGAACAACTTCATATAAGAATTCCTCTGATAGGAATTAGAACATTTAGTAGAAAAATATTAAAATTAATATTAAAATATTAATTCCTTTCTGGTTTTGGCAGGAAATTATCAAACATTTATTATGTTGGTAAAAATATTTTGCATTATAAAATATCCAAAGAGTAAAATCAAGATGAAATGTAAACCACAGATGATAAATTGGAAATGAAGTTAATCAGAAAATCCTTTCCCAAAATATTTTACCTCAAATATTCTAAGAATTGGTGTTTATATTCTCTGAGCAAACACTATTTGTTAGTTCAAAATCATCCCTTTTAATGACTCCATGGATCTTCTCATTGCACAATAAGCAATAAATATGCTATCTCAGTAGACAAGTGCACTTCTAGCAACTTTTGCATTCACACCTGTTCTGGGGTCATCTTTCTCTGCAGTTACAGAACCTGGTTCCAGTACACCTGCAGGAAACAAGACTAAATGCTGCTTTATTGCTTTTGTGTGCCTTGGCACAAATCCCCTTGGATAAGTTTCCCATGCATTTAGGTTCACTGGAACAGCTAAGTGAGAACAACAGTTTCCTTAGCAAAGGCTACTAATTAATCTACTATTCATTTTTAAGGTGGCCACCCATTAAGAGAAATCCTGGTTCACAAGCACTGCAGAAACTCTGCTGTCCTAAGTGAGCCATCACCATAGAGGAAAGGCACTATTTCCTGCACCCCATCAGGTTGCACTTCCAACAGAACCCTCCCTGAGGCATGTTTGGTGCTGACAAAACAAAAAAAAAGACCAGAACTTTCATCTGATATATTTACACCCATGCTCACATCCTTACAGAGCAAAAGACAGTTCCCCAAGTAAAAAGACTTTCTGCATTGGAACTTCTGAGCACAGTCTATCAGCAAGGTGGTGCTACATGGCATAAACTACAATTTAATCTACCCAGTGCAGGTTGGAACTTGAAAAAAAAGGCTTTTGGGGCACTGAACTCTATTGTTTAGAGTTGTTTTTGAGCAGCATGTTTTAATGGATGTGTCTTGCTTCTAGGAGACAAGTGCAGGGAATACAACCATGAACAATGGCTTTGTGAGTTATTAAAGACACTTCTTTATCCTAGCTGAAGAAACAAATGACTCCCAGAGCCAAGGGCAGGCAGTCCCTCTCCTAGCAGCAGTAGGTTCCTCTCACTGGGAGAACATTGTGATTAGTTTTTCAAAGGGGCTGGTATAATAGTGCTCTGCCTACCTCTAGTGTAGTGCAAAGAGACTTGAACTGCTGCCAGCAGGAGGGCTGTGAAGGGACTTCTGAGGCACTGTGACAGGCCCTCAATTGACTTTACTACCAGCTTTTACACATGTCTTTGGAGCTCCATTAACACAGTTTATTTAGTGTTACCCTGATTGCTTTCATTAAAGACTTGTTTTCTGCTGTTCCAGTTGGAGTGCTCTCTTACTCTTGTATTTCTCTGAAGTTTCTGACTGGGATGAAAAAACTACCAGCTATCCTGTGGACTGCAAACTCCCTCATCTTCACCTACTTTGAAGTACTTGTTCTTTGCATGCAAATCATTGCTATCCCAAAATTAAATCTGAATTGCTGCAGCAATGCTGGAAAGTCAGTTATGAATAAAAGAAGTATTTTATTTGGCTTCAGTTTCCATAGGTTATGGATCTGCTTTACTCACATCACAGAGAAATATTCTTACTTGGAGTCAACTCTGGTAAACCAAAGCCAAAACTGTAGGGCAGTTAGGACAGTTAACATGGGACCTTCTGCTCTCAAAGGAGGTAATTGAATGGAAAATGGGGTGTAATAGGCTGCCCTGAGCCCTCCCTAATTTCATTGCCACCTGATAAGTCATTCTGCAAGTGTCAGGGCTGACATTCAGTCACCTCTGTCTAGGATAGGGTAGAGTTGCAGCTCCTGGAAGAGCCAGCTCTGAAACTACTCACTATCTGAATTGCCTTCACTTGGGATCTGAACATTAACATTTGTTCTAGACATTTGTCCCCATCTTTATTATCCTTCCCTTCCTTCCTTTTTAAAAGAAAGAAAGCATTTACTCAATGAAAGGACAGGCTTTTAAACATCTCCAATATCTCTGTGCTAGATTTCCACTAGAAAGCTACAGAACTTCCTTGGAAGTTTCATACAGCAGAGCTCCCATGTTGATAACTCATAAAAGTTTCACATTTAGGCTTTCATGTTCTCTGAGCATAAACTGAGGCACTTCCTTCTTCTTAATTAAATTCATTCCAAGCCCATGAAGATGAAGAATCAGGACAACTTCTCTTTCTCCAAAAGTGTGTGTCTATCTTTATACAGACCAAGGAACTTCTTTGTCAGAAGTAATCTTTGAACTAACCTTTTTTACAGGGTTTTTAGCATAATATTTTTAACATAAACATCATTAGTAAACACTGCTGGATTGCTTCCCTGAGCTTCATTCCTTTTATAACCTTTCTGAAGACTTGCTTTCCTCACAGCAAATTCTGAAATTGTTTCCAATGACAGCTGGCTCCTCCCTGACAAAAGCACTGACACTCTACTTTGGGCTGTTCATGCTCTTTTTCATTTCCTGTCCCATGAGTACATTTGTTGAGGGGAGTACTGCAGCTTGACTGAGTACATGAGCAGAGCATCAAAATATTTGAGAAGCTAAGCAATAACTGTTGTCATTTCAACAATTCCACAGGCTGGGTTTATACTCAGCAGTTCAACTGCTAAACCTGTAAGTGATGCAATTAGAAAGGAATATGAAAGCTCTCTTCCTCCCTTCTCAGCTCCCTTGTGAAACATTTAGGGGAAACTCAGATGATTTTCCAGCTCCAGAGAAAATGAGGCATTATTTACACAACAGGGGCCCAAGCTATTACCCTCAGGACGTGGGGATAACGCCCACTGACATCACTACAGATTACTCATCTGTGGGATGGGAGAACAGAAGACTAAGATATTCTGTACAGACTACATGTCTAGATCCCAGACCTTCTCCTAATTTGCCTTGAAATTTCCATCCATCATACTGCTTTGCCAAACTATCCAGTTTCTTGACCTCTCAGCTCACCTGCTCAGCTTTTTACCCTGGCATTCTTGCTTTTCACCATTTCACTAGCTAAAATTTTTGATGTGTGTTTAAAGACAAACAGAAAAACTATCATGTTCTAGATTGTTCCAAAAACAATAAACATGAAGACCTGCTTACAAAACAAATATGTTCTTTTAAGTGATTGTGAAATATCGACTGTTTCTTTTTTCAGCACTTAAATAGCCATCCCTGAAAATAACTTGCTCTTTTGTATCAGGAAGATTACTTTTCTGTGCATGTAAAAACAAAAGTAACATTTTAAGATGGGAGAACACAACTGGGAAAGTGCCAGGGCTTAGAAACACTGAGAAAAAGGCTAGGGAAGCAGATAAGGTTTGGCTGGAAATCTGCTTTGAAGGGAGAAGTATAAGGTGAACAATTCATCTAAAAAGACCAATGAAAAATATGCTTCCTTCTAAATATTTCCACCTGTGAAAGAAGTTATGAAAGGCTGATGATTTTTTTTCCTTCTAAAAACATGGTCACATATTTTACTCTATTCCTGAAGAAGACTTCTAAAATTTGAGTTTACACCCAGAAGATTTCAGGATAGACAAAAGGCTGGGACCACCTCCTCATGCTCATCAGTTATGGAAGTCATGCTCTGCAAGCAGCAGCTGCTTTAAAGAGGACAACATATTTTCACTGCTTCTCCCAAAGAAAAATGCCTTACTGAGTGGTGCAACAGGGAGGACTCTTTGGGAAGGTTGATGGCAGCTCTTCCTGCAAGGCTTCACAGGTCTACTGGAAGCTCTCACTCATGCCTGCAGATAAGGCAAATAGATCACCAACAAGGATCATATAATCACATAGTAGGAGTAAAGTAGATACTAACTAGGTAGTCAGTGGTTTAGCTGTTGGTCCATATTGGTCTGTAGGTAAGGTGCCAGACTCTCTCCTACACTTTTCCATTCTCATTGGTGTGGTTCATTGAAGGAAAGGGACCATGAAGCAATCCTGCCCAAACAAATAGCAGCAGAATCTGGGAAAAACACAGGCTGTGTAATGAATGCCAGGGACTAAAGCATGCACATTAATCCTTTTATGAGAAAAATAAGGAGGGGAAACATTAGCATTAGCAATCTACATTAGGCCTGTAGATAACAAAGCAGTGTTAGAGAGTAGAGGGCAAATGTTCAGCAACTGGAGAGTTAAGATTTACCATGCCACTAAGATATATATCCTAAGAACTCACTGCTTATGATAAATAAGATTTATCTGGATTCAGCACTTTTTCCAATGAAAATCTTTCTGCAATCCTATCCTTCAAGCAGAGACAGGAAAAAAAAATAATTAGAAGAAATGATCCCTGTGGAATTTTATTCCTAGAGAAAGCTTAGTGAATCAGCAGTTCTAGGACTTCACAGTGCTTGCTAAAGTCAAGATACCAGAGTGTCTTTGACAGAGACACAAGGAACATAAAAATCAGAGAGCCTGAATGCCATCACTGTCCTTTTATCCCACTGGTTGGCTCTGGGACCAAGGTAGCATTTCATCCATCTGGATCTAGGCCAGAACATATTTCAGTGTTCCTCATTGACTGAGCTACATGTTGACATCAAGTCCTGTGATAATGATGATGACAACTATTAGACATGGAACAAAATGAAGTCTTCACCATAACAGCACTTCTTTGTCTGCTTAGTGGTAACACAACCACATCTGAACAACACACACTGTAAGAAGATACTCCAGGCAGGAGAGACCAGCAGCCTGTTAATGTTGGTGCAGGAAGTGAGGCTGCTCAGAGCTCATGGCAACTTGTCAGTAATGCCATCAGCTTCAGCCAGGACAGGAATTGCCTGCAGATCAAAGAACTGGCTGATGGCAGGCACTAGCATTCTGCCTCCAGCATAACCACATTGTGGTTTAAGCCTCCCTAGCCAGCAATAAAGCAACCACAAAAGCTGCTGTGTCACTCCTACCCCCACTCTGGTAAGATGGAGAGGAGAAAATATAGGAAAAATCTTGGTGGTCTAGACAAAGGACAGGAAAGGCTCAATCACTAATTATGGTCATGGGATGGGCAAAAGACAGACCCCACTTGGGGAAACAAAATCAATTTAATTTAATTTAAACAAACCCACCACCACCAACAACTGAATTAGGGTAAGACAATGATAAATATAACCAGATCTCAAACATAGCCCTTTCTGCCCACCTCTCCTTTCTTCCTGAGCTTAGCTCTGCTCTCTCCTCCCCTCCAGCAGAACAGGGGGGCAGGGAAAGGGGGTTTTTGTCCATGCCAGTCTGTTTGATGTTGCTCCTGTTGCTCCTTCCACCTCAGAGGGACAACTCCTCACAGTCCTCCCCTGCTGCAATGTGGCATCCCTACCACAGGATACAGTCCTCCATGGGCTTCTCCCATCAGCCTGGCTCTCTTCCATGTGTTTCCCATTGCAGTCATGAACTTCTTCAGGGGTAATCCCTTGCTCAAAGGGGAATGGCTGCTCCAGTGTGCCTTCCACAGTCCTTCCTCAGTGGCTCAGTGTCCCCATGTTGTATCTCTCTTGTCCTAACCCTCTCCAGAGAAAAATCCCAAACAAAGGAACTCACCCAGCCACTTTTTCCCCCTCTTAAATATGTTACTCCAGAGAGGATGATTGACTCAGCATTGGCCAGAGGCAAGTCCAAACTGGAGCTGGAGGATCCTTTCTCAAAGCTTTTTACAGTAGCCATGCCAGAAGCCCCTTATCCCCCTACCAAAAACCCACTAGGCACAAACCCAACCCCACCACTCACCTCTCCCCACAGAACTGCAGAGATGGAAGAGGTTGTCTGACATGAAGGAAGCAGAACTGTTCCTAGGGTATCTGTGCCAAGCCTATCTTACACCCATACACTCTGAATCTCCTCTAATTCATCTTCACTTATTGTCACAGGGCTGGGAAAAGCTGAGCAAAGTGCTGCAACTCATAGGGAAGGGACAAGTAATATCTTATCATACTACCTTTGGAGAAAGCTTATTCTCTCCTGGTGGTTTAGGTTGTTTGAGTTTTGTTTGTGGGTGTTTATTTGGCTGGTTTTTTTAATAAAGCAGACCATGGCAAAAACTTCAGTGCATTTTCTGTTCTATTGCCCAAACTCTTAACAAAAAAAGACTCTGGAGGATCAGGTCCAAGACAGACCAACAAAGGATTTCACTTGAGATGTCACTGACAGGACAGCAGAAGGAGGAGAGTGTTTTGTTTAGATACTCCCCCCTATCTTCCAGATGGCTGAGAAGAAAAGATTAGCAAACATGATGACATGATAACACAGAGCTTCTGGCACAGACTAGGGGATGGCAGAGAGCCCAAGGAAGAGACAAAGATGAGCAAGAAGCATAGAGGGAAATGTGTGTGTGAGTGGGGAGAGGGTATGTGGCCTAGAAAATCTATGAACCGCTTCCACTTGGCATAAATTCATTACCATGGTCTCTCATCAAGATGCAACTGAAAGTTTTTAGGGAACATTTCAGCTATATATTGGCAATGAGAGACTCCATTAGCCAAGATGAAAATTTAAGACCCCCTCTTTCCAATTTCAGATCTGTAGAGAATGGACAATGAATAGATTAATTGCCAGCATTTATTACTAGCACAGGTCAACAAATGTGCACAGATTTACAGCTATAAATGATCTGTGAGTTTGGAAAGTACAGGCATGAACTGCACCTGCAGTTTGGAAGTAAAAAAAAAACCCACCAAACTCAAACCCAAAAAGCCCTCCACACCTGCAGTGTATTACTGTAAACATATATTTGACTTTGAAAAACTTGCCAAAGGGCTAGAAGTCTGGTAAGCCAGCAGTGAAGAATTGCATTTAAAATTACCTCCTACTAAAGAAGGAGAGAAAAGTGAGCAAATGAGACACAAAAGGTGTAGGAAGAAAATATTTTAAAAATAGAAATAAAATAGATAAGATTTTAAAATAGAAATGCTAAATAATTAAAGATCAAAAAGAAATAGCCTTTTACTGACCACCATCCAAACCCCTCTATCATTCTGAAGATAAACAAATCCACTATGTTTCCACTATTTTGCTGAATGGATTTTTCCTCTTTCACCACCCCCCCCCTTTCTCTTTCAATGTTGCTTTCCTTGCTCTGTTTATACATTTCCAACTTGTTCTTTCCCAATGTTAATGTGTTTGGAATCACTCAAAATATCAAATAGCATGGAAATAAAATGACAGTAAGAGAATCTGCTCAGTGACACCTCCAGACTTCAGATTTTGCCAGGGATGAAAATGAATCCTGATATGACTCAGCAAGCCTCAGACAAAAATGAGTAAGTTTACAGAAATAACTGTTTTCACAGAGAGTGTCTGCCATCTTCAACATTTCTTGACTACTGTCAAAAGCTTAATCCAAATATTTTGGCTACAAAGAAGGATGAAGGGGAAGGTGTTAATTGTTGACTTTTGGGGGAAGGTGGGTGAGGGACAGGCTATTAAATAAAGAAATCAGGTTTTCCAAGACAATAAATTACAACCTGCAATGAATACATGTATAAAAGACAAATAGTACTGGTAAAAGGCTTCCAAAGTTTCATTTGTTTCAAAATGCAGCTAATTACAGACTTATCATCAGCTCTTCCCTTGGGCCATTCCCAGTTCCCTTTGAAAGCCTTAAAAGTACAGTACATGTTTCAAACAATGGAGGTATGTGATGATATGAACAGTTTCTCACAGATCACAATGTGTTTAAGATCAGGATGAAATTGGTTGTACTTGTGATTATCAAAGAAGGACAGCAGTTCACCTACTGGTTGCAAAACTGTTTAAGCTAACCCACAGTAATATATCTGTATCCCACCACAAGTTATTGAGATTGATACAGGAATTATTGAGTCACATTTCAGAGCCATAATTATCTTCTATCCTTAACTGCTATGAATGTCTATCAGCAAGAGATGAAAGACAGACTTAGGACAGATGTTAACTATGTTTTTAAATCTCATTTATGTCTGTGATTTGCAGGAAAGAAGAGTTGTTAGGATGGCAACCTGATTAGTGGATGGTGTCCCTGCCAGGCAGGGGGGTTGGAACTAGATGATCCTTAAGGTCCCTTCCAACTCTGACAATTCTATGATTCTATGACTTTACTCTCAGGAAAGTAAAAATAAAAGAGAAAAAAAGCAACATTTGTGAAGATCTGTCTTTCTGAAGCCTGACATAACTGCCAGTTGGTGTTATCTGTTGTACTGTGCAGAAATGAAGCAGGCCTCTCTTAAACTTTGAGAGATTACAGACTGCCACAATATAGTTAGTCTAAAGTGGACTAAGAAAAACAGAGTAGCTCTAAGTCCCAACAGAGCTGAAATACTCTCAAAGTAGGGAAGATGGAGATCTAAAAGCAGACACTTTGGATTTGTAAGGGATGATGTAAACCTACACAGAGTTCTTTGAAGATAAGGTAATTTCTGACAACAGCACTTGTAGGAGGGCTTTTAAAACTGTTTTCAGCTTCCTCAGAGACTGACTATGATGCTGCATTAGAGAAAGCTGAGGAGTCTTGCACTCCATATAAGAAAGAACATTAAACCTCTCTCTCTATAGCTGGATATGCATCTATATAAGAGTATACAAGAGTTCTCTCTAGAAGGAAAACAAAAACAAAGGAGAAAAAAAGGTGGGATACACTTTTGGCCAAAGTACCACTTCTCAAAGAAAGGGCTCCAGAAGGAGGTGAAAAGACAGACTCCAGAAGGGAAAAGGTTTGACTGTATGTGGTTTAGTCCAGTTCAACAGAAATGGCTGTAAAAAGCTGTTTCCACCAGATATTCACTTCACTGATGCTGACTCTCCCTGAAGTGGCTCAGTCAAACTGGTTGGCAGTTGCTAAAAAACAGAAGTCCTCTAATGGTGAAGTTTTCCCCTCACTAAAGAAGTCTGTTTCCTAAACTAGATGCCTAAATAAATGGAGAAAGATGCAAGCTGGGGCAGCAGAAGAGGAGAAAAGCTCTTCAGTGTATGGAAAATTTGTCAAGCCTTTTAGTAGGGTTATTGAGCAATAGCAAATGGGTATCTGAAAGAGGCTAGGAGTTTCAGGCCAACTTTCCTGGCAGGCCTCTGACAAATGGAAGATTGGATATCTAGAAGTTAGTTCAGCCAAGAGCACTTCTGGATGCAGTGGGGATAAAAAACAGATTATAAGTGTCTTAGTTTGGATACTACAATATAAATCTGTGATGCACGTATTAAAAAAGCAGCTGCTGCTCTTACACCTGGAGGTTGTGGGAGCTATCACCCTCCAGCAACAGCAAGCTATGGTGAGAAAGAAGCAGAAGAAGCAGTCTCAGATTTGCAGAGAAGACTACATCTCACTTACCTAAGAGACCCTCAGTTTCTGTGGGTGAGGGTTGCACCCTCAGCTGCATTGTCAGGAAATCAAAGGAGCTGACTAAAATTCTGAGCTTCCACATCTTTGGCTGATGCAGCTTGCACCATACACATTGCTCTGTTTTCTTATGGCACTTTCCTTGGTTTAAGAAGGGGTGCTGCTGATCTCAGATCCTGGAAAATCACTTGAGGAAACAGACCTAAGAAATCCTAGTCTGAGCTATGAAACCCTACCTAGAATAGAGAAACACTTAAATTCCCACAGCAATCCAGTAATTTTTTGCTATTTCTCTGTTTGTTAAGTATCATTTTCATAAAGCACCAACACCAGAACATTATTTAGTGGCTACAGACATACTTTTCAGAGCACTTGACAAAAACCACAGTAAAGGTCACTGTATTATATGCATATCAACTTGATTAAACCAAAATATAAGAAATCCATCCAGCCACAGAAGAAAACATTAGAGCTAATCCTGAGAAGAGGCTCCAGATAATATAATTAGCACCTGAGACAGCAAATGAAAGTGTGTACAGATGCCCAGAGAGAATGTTGTTCAAAATCACCAAAAAGTGCCACAAATACAGGTTAAGAAGGCATGTGAGGATCATTTAGGGACTGAAAACCTAAAATTAGATCCAGACATACTTTATACTGGCCTCAAAGATGCACTGACAGACATTAAGGAAACTCTGCCTTTTACCATGTACATCCAAAATGTAGTCTGACTCTCACAAAAGAATCCATGTCTGTCACACAGGGAAAGACAAATAACTAAATAAAATAATCTTTCTCCAGAGCAAATATGGGGCAGGCTTCTTGAAGAGCTGGGATGATCTAAGAGGATGCTCTCAGTCCCTGATGACAGCCTTCCTACAGGTACATCAGCTACCAGAGTCTTTCTTGCATCTGAACAGCATTTACTCTAGACAACATCTAGCTTGTCATGTAAACTGCTTTTCCTGAAGTAGTTAGCACTGAAGCACAAGTTCAGCAATATATATAATATATGTAT
>VWZX01008375.1:948-20149 GCA_013399015.1 Galbula dea | reverse complement strand
CCAGGACACGGTTAGCCTTCTGGGCTGTGAGTACACAATGCTGGATCATGTCCAGCTTTTCATCTATTATGACCCCCAAATCCTTCTCTGCATGGCTGCTCTCAATGAGTTCTTCTCCCAGTCTATACTCGTATCTTGGTTTGCGCCTACCCAGATGCAGGACCTTACACTTGGACTTGTTGAACTTCATCTGATTCTCACAAGCCCACTTTTCAAGTTTGTCCAGGTCCCTCTGGACGGCATCCCTCCCTTCTGGCATATCAACCACACCACTCAGCTTCGTGTAGTCTGCAAACTTGCTGAGGGTGCACTCAATATCTCTGTCTAGGTCATTAATAAAGACATTGAAGAGCATTGGTCCCAAGACAGAGCCCTGAGGGACACCACTCGTCACCAGTCTCCACCTAGACAAGGAGCCATTAAATAGATTAAATAGATAATAATAGATTGAATAGATGCTTCTATTCTAGCTGTGCCCCAAGCCATTTAAGATAGGATGAAAACATTTACAAAAGACAGAAGGTAGTGGTAAGGCATGCATGATACCCTATTTGTTGAGACCTAAGGACTATCTCTGGAATACAGCTCCTCTGCAGCTGAATGCTCTAAGCGTAGGTGCAGCTCCTAACAAAAGTATATTTTCAGAGATTCTTTCCGCGCCCTAAACACAAAGAGCAGGCTCTGTTCTTCTTCCTAAGCTGCTCAGAAAAGGGCTGTTACATGGTTAGAAGCTTCTCTCTAAAGCTACTCTGAATTGGGCCAAGTTTCTGAGGTGCTTTTCTGCGGCTGGAGCAACACATTTACAATCATACTTCTGCATGACTTTAAAATCTCTGGCTTTTGTGCTATGTTTACTTACCTTTTCTGCCCAGAAACGTGGGGCAGAACTTTTGGGCACAACTAGATAATTCTGGGGAGGACTAGGAAGTCAGGTTAATTAATGGTTATTAATTAGAATGACTCAAAGCAACAAAGAGCAGAAAGGCCTGCCAGAAGCTGGTGCTATAATCCAGCAAGGTTCCATTAAATATGAGTAAGAACTGAACAACTTAAGCAAATAGGATAGCTGTTTGAAGCCTCTTCAACAATCACTCAGCCTTGCACATTAACCATTCTGACTGGATTTTCCCTGGCAACACATGTAGCTTATAACTGCAACTATGATCTTAAAGCATGCTGGACCCAAAGAGAAGCAGGCTGAGTGAAGCTGAGTGGCAACCTGTGCAAACTTGCTGTGCTGTGCATTCCCTGCAAACACCTTATTTATGGGACATATACACCAAAGGGATCTAAAAGAGTGAGAGCAAAGATCTCACGTACCACAGTATGGTGAATGCTGGGTAAAACAGAAAGGCCTGGACAGCATGCAGAGTTTTACCTATGATGCATGTCATTTAGGGAAAAGCAATAAAGGCACGTTTCTCTAAACTTAGTATGTACCACATGAAAATGCTGTTCATAATACGAATCATTCCCAAAACCACAGTTTTCCATAAACCTAGACAGTCACTTTTCTACTACCACATAGTGCTGATAAAGTGAAATGTACTGAGATAACATAACTTAAAACCTGCAAAAAGAAATATCGTTACCAAATCATCTTCCCCTACTCCTACTAGTAACTCTTCTCAATTTTAATATAGCATGTCAAACAGCTCAACTGATTTAATATGGCAAAACTTGTACCACAGTACTTTACAGCAACACCAACAAAAATGTTGCAGCAAGCCTCTGTGGAGTATTTGATACAACTTGTACTGATAACTACTGTTTACCACAATGTTAATAATAAGGAAAAAACATGCAGATAACTATTTAAACCTGTCATTCAAGTATTTGTAATCTCTTTGTTGTGTCATAACAACAGCTGGATACTTTTGCTACATAAATATCATCTATTTCTTTCTCTTTGACAGAAGAGCGAAAGGATTGAAACTGTTGATTTTGTAATAAAACATCCTAGGAGAAAGAACAAAACATGAAAAGACCAAACAGCTTTTCTCTAATAAAAACAATATATATTTATTAAACTACTTACTTATCTTGTCTCTCATTTGCCTGCCGCCACTGAGTCTGCTCTTTTCTCCAGCGCAGATTTTCATTTAGTCCCACTGCTCTGTCATTCCCTAAAAGTGCAACATACATCAATGAGATAAAAGCAAAAAGGGACACCTGAATTCTGGTTGCTCACAGAAAGAAAGAGATACATGTCTGCAGCAGCCTGTCAGAACTAAAGCCATTCAACTTTACAGCCTCAGGGCTCTAGCAAAAGGACAGGATCCTATCTTTTTTTTCATCTAGGATTTTTAGAATAATACCTTACCATTTGTTAAATGAAACAACATTTTTTGCTATGAGTAATTTGTTCTTAATGACAATTTCGACACCATTTCTTGGTTCTTGATTAGACACCAACACAATTTCTCAGAATGTCTTAAAACTTCTTAGTTGGCCTCATATTCTTCACCTGCAAAGAGCTCAGCTAAACTTGCACAGTTGAAAGCTAATGGTACTTTTATCCACAAAAAAACATGAAAGGTCTGTAAGGCAAAGGACTGTGGATGAAAAATGTAAGAATGAAAATGGGAAGTGTGCATAAAACCCAACAAAGTCATTTATCTACAACCTTTTGAGAACCTCTCAAAAGACACGAGGGAAAAGGGAAATGAAGTACCAGCCGGTGTTCTGCAGCGCTTCATCATTTCTCCTCTGGCTCCTTCACCTCTTAATAAAGCCTCTTCTAGCCGGGCCTTAACATCTCGTGACTTCTGGAGTGCTTGGGTGCTAACTTTATCTGAACTTTGTTTGCCCTGAAAGTAAAGTCAAAGCAATGTGTAAATGTGTCATCAATGTGTCCATCTTTAGCCATGAGTCCAAACTACATCTCTAGAAACAGGCACAACAGAGGAGACATGCAGAAGGGGCAGAAAGCAATGAGTATGATTGACTAACATATAAACCCTAATTACATGCTGCAGATGTGAAAAGAGGTGGTATCTGTACTGCTAATAAACATAAATATGTAGCTCCATGCTACAGGGAGAGAAATTAAAGTTCAGAGAGAAGGTTATTTGATCTATTTCAGATAAAGCCTGTCAGAGAGTGGAAGTTCTGATGTCTCAGTTCTCAACTAAGGGGTCATCCTTAGTGTCCTGTCTGGTACTTGCTGGAGGTGTCCATATAAATATATGAGCTGCTCATATACCCATAGCTCAGATCTCCAGGAAAAGGAAAATATTATAACAATTTAAGCCAACTTCATAGGACTTCCTCAAAGGCTGTTGCTGCATTTTGCTGGAAGGGTAGTGTCAGTTATTTTATCTGAATTAATTTGTCCCTTTGTAACACAGATTAGGCAAGAGCTAATTTAAAAACTGTCAGTAATAAATTTCCCCTGGACAGCCGGCAGGTTAGCTAAGCTGTTGTCTTGTCCGAAACAGGACAACAAAATCACACCAAGTTTCACTTACCTTGTACTCGAAGCATGAGACACAAATGAAAAGGAGGTCTAAAATCCTGTTCAACTGCATGGACGGAAGGTCTGCAATCCACTTCTGTATTAGATTCTGATCAGCATTTTTCATGATCCAGAGGAAACAGATCAAAAGATTGCGAGTAGTATCAGGACCTAATGTGGCACTCTGTCTGTAGGGCTAAGAGCAGAAAAAATAAATGTTAGCTGAAAGAAGAAAAAGAAGGGGGAAGTCAGGTGAAGTACTTCAGGTGAAGTAACGTTTAAATTTGCAGTGAAATCCAATCTCAGGACTGGACTTCAGTCCAGTACAAATCTTCCAAGTTATATTGATTGCATTTTTTTAATGTATGTGTGTGAAATTAGTGACAGGACCAGTTGCATGCATGACAGAAATACAAGAAATACAAGAGCATTGTTTGCTAGATGTTTGTATTTTTATTTTCTTAGAATAATGTAGAAAAAGATTCTGTAACTGTTTGGTCTCCTTTTGCCATGCAGTTCTGTCAGCTAAATTGTACAGAAGATAAAAACAACCATGAAGAAACAAATAGAGAAAGAAAAAGATGGATCTTCAGTCCTAGATCCATGGGTTCAGGTAAACTGGGACTGGAAGGCAGTGGAGGGAGTTATAGTGACATTTGGTGATCTGGAAAATGAGACTACATTGGGTGTGGAAAAAGAAATAAGCATGTGGGAGAAAAAGTGAAACTACTTGTGGTAAAGGAGCAATTAAACAACTAGAAGAGTAGAGGAGGAACATGAGGCATTCTTTGGGGCTGAAGGAATCAAGAATGAAGTTTCTTATTATTGTAGTTATGAGGGGCAAGAAATGATAAAAGGAGAAAACACAGAAAGAGGAAAAGAGGTACAAGAAAGGAGACTGGCAGAACACTGAACATACCAGGGACACCAGAGAGACCCCAGAGCTCCTGAGATTGAATTGATTTCCTGCAATGGCAAGGGCCACATTTTGACTAATTGCACCTGCAGACTCTTGTTCTTCTTCTGGGTTTCCTGTGCGTGTCTTTCCACTGCGGGCATCTGAAACTAGATTTGAAATTTCCCATTGGAACTTCTGGAACAATCCAGTTGTTGCTGCTCACATGTCACAATCTTCCATTGGGCTGTAACCTAACAAAACAATTGACACCTCCATCCCCGAGACTATTGGTCTGGCTGATCTACCAAGCAGCGAAAGAGGTCCAGTATTAGCAAGACATATTGCAGCCATCCGAAAAGCTGTCACATTGTTCAAATAAACACAAGAAAATCAGATGTGCCCAATAAGCTTCAGGTGTTCACAGAAGCTGAATTAAAAGCAAAGGCAATAGCAAACATGAGGTTGTCTCTGAAGTTCAAAGATAAGCAAGTGCTTCACAAGATGTGGAACCATCCATTTCCAAACAATTTCAGACAAGAGGATCAACACAAGTTTGGTGATACTCAACAAAGTATGTAAATCTGCTAACAGTTGGCAGAGCCAGCACTGCCTGCTGGGTGAAGAACAAGCTTAATTTCAGGCCTCTAGCAGCTTCTATTCCCTACTAATTTTGACATCACTTTCAGCAAATAAAATTATTTATACCTAAGTTTTGTAAATATCTCTTCTGTTTCCGAGTGTCCATTTTGTTTTTTCCGAGTTTTTTGCTTTTCAGAGAAGCTAAGTGACCATCTGGTCCCTACGTGTCCAGAAGGAGGTCAAAAGCCTCGTGACAGACACTCAAAGAGAAAGACACTCTTAAAATGTGTCTTTGCTGATACACTAGGGATTCCTTATAATGTCTCTTTTTCATCTGTGGCATAAGGGTAACACCTATACTAGAAGAATGGGGTGACATCTCATTAGCCAATGTATAATAAATGCTTTCATCCCATTAGACTGAAAGTGCTAAGTAATAATTTTATAGTATTAAGTTTTTGTCCAGACATCTAAATGCAAAACATTTTCAGAACCAGTGACAAAATTACATTCTACAAAGATTATATATATTTTTCCTTATAGCTTTTGTTTTATTTATGGAGGTGAAATGTAGTTTTCCAAGTAGCAAAAAAAATGTGAAATAGCTACTTTCAGCGTTATCATATGAACATATCTGTAGCAAAATGCAAGGAAACAGCTTAGATAATGTTGTTTGAAATGTTTTGGTAATGTAGAGCAAAGTTTATAGTTGGCTGACAGAAACATATTTCCTGTGTAGTGATTACATTTGTCTGTACCTTTTAGTATCATGTTAATAGCACTAAACAGTGATAGAAAGAATATAATCCAAGTTCTTTATTTCTGATTTAACAAAATGTCAGTATCATTCTTGTTTTCATCCCTAGTGTTTGTTTAACTTCTCTATATCTCAATATTTCTCACAGATGTTGCAGGATTTATTTGCAGGGATCAAAATATTTACAGCAAGAAATAGGCAGGAGTACTTACAGATAAATCTCTGGTCTATAATTTCCTCTTAAGTGAGGATACTAAAGTTTTTCCTGTTTTTAAAAAACTAGTTTATTTCTAAGTAAAGAAGTATTCAATCTTATTAGACTGTGGAGAATTTCTGCACTTAGCATGATCTCTTTTATGTTTGATTGGCTGTTTAAAGAAGTCATTCTAAAAACATGAAAAAAACAAAGGGAAAAGGTCTTACTTGTAAAATCATGCAGTTGTGGCAGTGAATCCAAAATGATACCAACCAAAGGGAGGTAGAGAGCTGCAATTTTAATCTTCACTTCTGTTTTGGAGCAACGTGGGTCTAGGTCATGGGAACTCAGCAGGCTGAGGATAGCATTGACAGCTTTTCTTTGCACCTTGCTAATTCTGTAAACACAAACCCCACCTATGAGCTCCATTAATGGGTCAGGTACAAATGATTTATAAATCAAAGATTTAAGAAGTAGAGTGGAGGTGAAAGAAACAAATTAACACATCAATATCCATTAGATACTCTCTTCCATTCTGAGCAGACACCCATGTTCCTGCAGAAGGTAGTTATCTTACATCTCCAAGCCACTTTGGTACGCTCAAAGGGCACTCATCTTTCAAACTTCCCATAAAGATTCAATATAGCGAAGAGAGTAGCTTAAAGAAAAGCATCAGACTCCAGCCAAAGCTGAGCTAAACTCTTAAGCTCAGGCTTAAGTGTTTTAGAGAGCAGAGAAACTGAAATTTTAAGTTGTGTTATCAATTTGCGTATTTAGCTAACAGGGTCTGGAAGGGAAGCCTTATGAAGAGCGGCTGATGTCACTTGGTTTGTTCAGCCTAGAGACGAGAAGACTGATGGGAGACCTCACTGGTGTCTTCAACATCCTCACGAGGGTTGCAGAGGGGCAGGCACTGATCTCTTTAGTCTTGTGGATAGTGATAGAACTAGGGGTAATGGCATGAAGTTGAATCAGGAGAGATTTAGGTTAGACATCAGGAAAAGGTTTTTGACCCAGAGGGTGATTGGGCTCTGGAACAACCTCCCCAGGGAGGTGGTCACAGCACCAAGTCTGACGGAGTTCAGGAACATCAAGCACATTGCTCTCAGGCACACGTGTAATTCTTGGGGTGTCCTGTGCAGGGTTAGGAGCTGGACTAGATGATCCTTGTGGGTCCCTTGCAGCTCAGAATATTCTACAATTCTATGATTCTACCACAACAAATCTTACATTTTCATTCACTAGGACCAGCATACTGCAGGATGGGTTATTATTGTGTTACAGAGTGACTCACTGAAAAGAGTAGGGGAAACAGGAGTGCCCTGGAATCAAACTATGACGTTGCCAAGAGGAATAGTGCGACTCAACCCCATTCTAAAATCTGCAAATTGCGATACCTACCCCTCACTATCTGCGTCCAGTGCTGCTGCCAATTCAGTGAAAAGCAAGCCGGTTAGAAAGTGCTGCTGACGGTATTCAGCTGAGAGGTCAAACATACCCGCGATTTTCTGGTCCTGAAAACTAGAGCAGGAGCTAGAGTTCTGCAGAAGTATATCAGAAAAGGTGATGTTAAAGAATGACCACTGGAATCAAAGCTTCTTAAAGAATTTTTAGTCACAGCCTCTGTAGCTAATGGAAGATACCTACCAGAGGAAAAGTACAGACTTTGAAAGAAGGTTGGACATTTTGGAGGAAAACATCTGAGTGTGAAATAAAAAGTACCTGTTTTTAAATGAGTTGCTTGTTAGGATGCAGTCTGATCCTTTCCAGTCTGCGTGAGCAATTATTTGACATTTTTGAGTTGTAAAATTTCTACCCTGTATTCATTAGTTTGGGTAGGACACAAAGTCAGCATTTTCAGCATGCTGACAACTCTTTACACTGCTCATACTGTGGCAGAGCAATCATCAGATACAGTACAGCAAGAGGCTGCCAATACATCAAGAGAGACTTTGGTGTGAGAAGCTGTGCACCATGCCTTCTTCAGCACCTATGATGTCTTATCATGGAAGGTCAGGAAAATTATACAAACAGTGTTTCCTTTCGCCCTCGAAATCCTTGGGTGAGCTTACTGGCAGCTGGCGTAATTCAGAGGAGCTTTCATATTGCTGCATCTTATGACTATGACTGATATACCAGGAATGGAAAGTTGCTGTTAGATATGTGTTGTGAACTTCTTACCTCTACAATCACAGGTCTGTGCCAAAGGTCACCTGAAATGTTTTTTGTTTCCTGACTGGGTGAGCACAAGTCTTAGACTCTACTCTCCAGTGCAGCTACTAGAGCTTATGACTCCAAATCTTGCTTTTAATTTATATTCTTCAATATTCTCTTCCAATATTTCTGTTCATCATCTGGGAATAGTCCCAGAAAACAAAAACATGAAGTAGCAGTATATCATGCTGTGGTACCTGTCTTCGAGCATGTTGGGACAAATGAAACTCATGTATCGGAGCAGTCCCATATTTTTGATCCATGGTCTTAAGCCCACTCCCATTTTAACCTCAAGTAGAAAGGCATTGACTGTACTATATTTGTGGAGAATAAGGTTGAAGTGTAGAGTGCTCAGTTAAGTGAATTTGGCTTCTCCCTGAGAATTCCAAAAGATTAATTCACAAAGCCACATTTCTTACTGAAAATCTATCTCTAGCTGGACAGCAGCCCTGCAGACAGATTGAAATTACTGCAAGGGTGGTCAGCTAATTTATTAAATCATCCAAGGGCCACAAAAACCTTACTGATTGGTGCAGGTTGCACTTCATAGGTTACTCCTAAATGAGAAAAAGAGTTGATGATGTTGTTTGAAGGGAAGAATGATTAAGCTGGTGTATGCCCAGCTCTGACCTGCTAGACCTAGTTGTGAGAGCTACACTGACTTCTTTTTTAACTCATGCAGAAAAGTCCCAAGCAAAACTATTGTGAAATCTTGACTCTAAGACCTTCATGCTTTGCTTTGAAGACTAGAAAAAATTCAGGAAAATATTATTTACCATTATTGACCTGTGAGAACCATTAAGGTATGAGATATAGCATTTCTTGGCATCCAACCAATTCTTTGGCAATGACAGTTGAAAAAGAAACTGTGAATTTGAACTGCTCCATTAGAACATTTTTGTACCTCCCACCATTCTTAGCTTCAGTTTCATTCCCCTGCATCCCAAAGCTGTAGCAGTTATGCAGCACTGCACTGAAAGGCTTCATCCCAGTCCTGACCTCTGCAAGACCACTGAGGTGGAAAACACGCACCCTTTCTTGGAGGTTCTGCCCTACTGTAAAAGCAAGATACCATCTAAGCAGAATGTAGAGGAGAAGAACACGAGACTGGCAAAATGTTGTACGTTGTGCCAGACAATAATTTCTTTATTGAATGTGTTTGAGAACTCCACCCCAGGATGGTGGATGGTGGATGAAAGGTTCTGACAATTGGGAAGTCTGGACCTGTGTCAGTATCAGGTCAAGTCTGGAAAAATGTGAATGTAGTAGGAATGGTATCTGTGGAGAAATGAGAAGTGATGAGTGGGGGTATTAATGAAAATTGCATGGAGAGCTTTATTCAGAATACTCAATTGATTCCACACAGAAAAAACACAAAGTTAAAATAAAACACTCTCCAGAAATCATTGACAGAGTCATAGCCTCATCTGTACCACTGGGGTGGGGAAGAACCCTGAACAAAGAATGCTGCTATTTGAAAAGGAAAGCATGATAATCCTGCTCTGAAAAACACTAAGTCTCAAAAGAAATCCATGATTCTAGGATATTGATAATTGCAGTGTTTCAGTCACTAACTTACACAGTTATAGCATCTACATCCACTTGGAGAACAAGAAGTTCAACTAGAAGGCAAGCACACAGAAAGTTTTCTGTGCACTGCCACGTGCCATAATTTTCCAAAACAGATATTGAAATATATATTAGTGGTTGTGGATAGATGGGATATGAGTACACCTGTAAATTTACCTTCAGAACTACGTCCCTTTTAGACCTTATATATCTTCCTTAAGAGTCATCTTCTGTTCGCATATTTCTAGAGGGGCACATCGAAGTTTTAAATTGTATAGAAGTAGTAGTTTCTTAGACTTTATTCTTCTATCCTTCTCCTTCAAGAGGGGTGATGCTCTCCCTGATCCAAGTGGCTAATTCTAACCTAAGCATCTCAATACAGAGCAATTTAAGTCTTCCTCTACAGTGTGCTTCATTTGACATTCATGCGATATCATCTAAAGGATGCCTACCTGGGAGGACAAGGAGGGAGAGGGGGATGCTGGAGCAGATGTGGAGGTCATGAAGAAGAGATTCAGATTGAGGTAATGCTCATGGCTGCAAAGAATTCTCAGGAACTCGAGTCTCATGGAAATCAGAGTGGAGAGGGAATTCAGTTTGTTTGAGAGCTAGAAAAGCAAACCAAAAAAGTGTCATGTGATGGGCATGCATTATTTAAATTACTTTGCTATGAAATATCTTGCTTCCTGAACCAGAAATAGACAAATAGCTCAGCATGCATTAAAAATGCCAATTGGTTCCCTGTACCGAAACAGTTTCCATTCATTAGCTGCTTGTTGTTGATACTGTCAGTGTCTCCCTCCCCCTCCCCAGCTGACCTATCAGCTTCATGAATCACAGAATCACAGAGNAGGTCTCCCCTCAGCCTCCTCTTCTCCAGACTAAACAACCCCAGCTCTCTAAGCCTCTCCTCATAAGGCCTGTTCTCCAGACCCCTGAGAGACAATCAATTGGCTTTTTTTAACCCCCAAAAGAAAAACATAAAATATTTTTTTCCTTTTTGCATAACACAAAGATTAAAAACAAAGAAACATCTGCTGGCAAACTCATAGAAAGTTCTGCTAGGCAACACAGAGCATCAGTGGTCTTGTCATTTCCCTTCATATCAACAATGACATCAGTGGTGTATTGCACATACTATAGGAAACCAAGATGGCTTCCTTTTTTCCACTTGCTATCAGGTGACAGAGTGCCCTCCTTTGGCAGAAAAACTACAGCAGGTATATACTGTCACAAAACAGAAGGAAATCTTTCCTCTTCAAATACAACAAACAATTTCATAACAACATTATCCATCATAATTTATTTTTAATTTTGGGATGCTTGTAAAGCAAGAAGACAGAAATAGATCATTTTGATTGAATCCCCCAAATCTAAATACTGTTCTCCCAGCACTGGAAGAATCAGAGAGCAAAGGCTCCTTTACACGATCTCCTGACCCTGCTGGTAAGGGATGTAAAAAGTAAGGGAAGAAAAGTGGCCTCATGGATGTCCTGCAGCACTGCAAGGTGTGACATTTCTAAAAGAGCCTTAACCTCCACCCAATTTTTTTTTTTTCAGCCACAAATCAAAAGGGTTTAAAGACTGCATATGTGACAGGAAAGAGGAAATTTATCTGGCCCTTTAACACAACACAAAGGATCATTATGGATAAATGAATCAGAACAGAACACTGAAATAGTCATAAGCCAAATGCAACCCCAATCACCCATGGTGCCTACCTGATTACAGTAATGTTTGATGAGATTAAACACAAAGCCTCGGTCCATTAAAGAAAGAAGATCATACAAGAAAAATGCCAGGCTGATATTAATTTTTTCTGCTTGCTCACTTTCCTTTAAAAGAAATAAGGAAAAAAAAAAGAATTGCAGTTATGATGCATAAAACTTATATAAAAAGTAGAAGACTTTTTAGAAACATTACAAAATAATATATGGGTTAGCTCCCAGAACCAAGCCATTTCACATACTGGACAGGATTATTTCAGTTTTCCAATTTATGTGATCATGTTAAAATTATACAGAATCGCTCCTGTAAATGATTTCAACCACTGCTGAAACCTTTCAAAGAGGAATATCATAGGATGATTGAACAACCCAAGCAAACCTTTGGGCTCACAGCAATGAAATGAGATTTGAGACCTGTTCTGAATTCCGTATGGGCTGCAATCCTGCAGATGCTTTTTAATTTATTTTTTTAACTGAATTTTTAACACCTGAGAATGTTGGTTTATGTACTTAAAACATAAAATATTATTTTAAAATATTAATACAAATCTGAACTGGCTCTGCTGATGGAATGCCAAGGATTTTGTTTAGAAAGTTTAAGTGTAAAACTGATAGCAAAAAATACTGATAAGGTAAATCTGTGGGGTCTACTGTTCAGCAGCTAAGCTCTTGCATGCTTAGGACTGGCCTAATTACCAAATATATGCAGCCTCCAAGCAAAAGTCACAATGAACTTCATGTGCCCTCTAAAATAAGGCTACAATTACTTCGAATACACCAATTTAAATCATGAAATCTCAATAGTGTATGTAGTTCACCAAGAGGAATTTGTGGAGGTGCCTGAGGGATCTACACACAGTTAATGCTCAGAGCACTCAGGTGGGTTCACTCAAGACTGACAGAAGAGATGACTGAGAAAAATGCTGCCCCTACTGTGTCTCTGACTAATGAGAACAGATGCGTAGTTCTTCAGGTTGGTTAGAACTTAATTCTCCTTTTCCAGCCTTTTTGTTGCTATCCAGGAATATTTTATATATTTTCTTTCATGCAATCTGGAATTTACACAGCAACACATTTTTCTACTCTAAAGTAAAAAATAGTTTTCCACTTTCTTTTTTCCACTAGGTAGGCTATAATATGCAAGACATATCACTGTAGAATACCAGGGCAATCTGACATGCTCAATCACATATTTAAACATAGATTATTACTGCTTGGATTCAAAATCAAACACATATTAGCTACTGCTGCTCTGTACAAGTAACCAAAGGCTCTAATTCTGCCAACACTGCAGTGCGGTTTTCACACATAATCTGGTTCTATACACTCAAACGATCAAAATGAAATTGAATTAACAGCCCATAAAAACCTGTGCATTTCTCATGAAGAAGCTGTGAAACATTAATCTCTTGACAAAACTTGCAGTTCCATTAAAGTTTTTTTTAATGTATTCATTTTTTTATTATACAATATTTTTTAAAAAAAGAAGTCACTGATGCCTTAAGTAAACATCTGTGGAGAGATGATTTCTCTGCATGTGGCTATCAAAGAAGCAGACCAAAGCACCATGCAAATGCTAAAGTAAAGTTTCAGAACAACTCTTTGCTGGATGGTGAAAATCACTTCTGCTGTTTTCAGCGTTCAGTTATATGGTCTTGGCCCTTTCCCAGTTTCCGCTCCTCAATAGCACAGCAGGGCACACATGGAGAAGTGGATCAGGAAACGGAGCTGTTTGAAAAGTGACCCAGCAGGCCAGCTCTCCAGACTGGTCTGCCCTAGCGGCAAAGCACACTGCTGGACTAGCACAGTGCGTTTGGCAGCTCTGGGGCATTAAAACAAGTTGATTACAATAACTGAACAAACACCAGCCAACCAGTGCCTGTCTGTGGCCTTAACTTTGTCTAGGGGCCAGTACAGATCTACATCAGAAATGTAAGCTGACAGTATTAATGTTAACATACATTTTGTGATCCTTTCAACTTTACAATTATTATATATTACATCAGTACAACTTGTAAAATTATATCAGAACAAAGAATTTAATGGAATTTAGATCTTATTTCTTCTCTTTCATTTCCATGTATCCTTTTAAAGATGTCTCTGGATCTAGATCATTCATGGCTGGATTTTGAACCCTCAGGAGGAATATACTGCCTTCATTCTGCATAGCCCGCTGCCATCAGAGAAGTCAAATGTGAAGTAAAATACTATGTAGTATGTAGTAGGAACAAGGGTAACAGCAAAGGGGGATAAAAGAAGTATGCCCTGGCTAACCTGGCATAAAGCGTAACTACCACTGAAAATGGGTGTCCAGCCTTTCCTGTTGATGTGAAAAAACATTTCCTCCTTGCACCCTGCAGCCACACTGAAAAGCAGGCCGGGGAGCTGAGCTGAATAAAAACAAACTCTCTACCAGGGGTGCAGAAAACTGCTCTTTGTACAGCCTCAAATCTTGCTTAAGGTCCATGTGAGATTACCATCCAAGTTTTGGCCTAATTCTAACGACAAAGGTGAAAGTGAAATGTGATTAAATACAGCTCAGTGTAACACAGTGTTGAGTAGCAAGGATCCACAGTGTTTATTTCATGCATTTACCTTCTGTGGTTTGACTAAAAGTGCAGCAATCTCTGAAGTAACCACACTAACTATAGTTGTAATATCATCTTTGAAGCGATCAGAGAACCGAGTTCTTCGTGGGTTGTCTTGCTTCTCTACGTTGTGAACATACTGAGCCATACTCTTTATCTGAAAAGCAGGAAAAAAATAGTTTAGAAAAAAAAGACAAAACTGGAGGCACAACTACTGCCTTAAGTTCATGGGAGTAAGATTCCCTACTTCTTTTTCCCTGAATGTAATCACTCTCATTGTCTCAGAGCTGCTGTGAAAAATTCTACACTTACTGGCAATGACAACAAAGAGCCTAAAACTCAAACACTGACAGACACTGATTACTGTTCATGTTCATCAAGTTGGCTGCTCTCAGCACCTGCAATCATAACCATCCTCCCTAGTCCCTTTCATCTGCAGCTCTGAAATGCTGTTGTTTTCAACTTTTGTCCTTCGTAAAGACAGACAGAGAGTGACACTTCTGGAATTAACTCTTACTTCCTGACCTGATGTCAGGCTCTTATATGCTGCCAGTGGAAATGAGTATGTTTTTCCCACTGACATTCATCACCTCAGGGCTCTGTGAAACTGTGAGTTTGGGGAGCCTTGTCACTGCTCCCATGTTGCTAACAAAGCAGAACAGACAGCGACATGTATTCACAGAAAAGGAAGAGGTGAGTTTGATGTCTGTCTTTCAGTTTGTGCAGGACTTTGAAATCACAGATTGTCAGTGTGGAACATGGAATATTGAGAATAGTGAATATTGAGAATTTTTTAGTTGTACTTCCATTATTTGGGACCTCTCCTTTTCACACTGGGGCTGAATAACTGGAGACATCATCACCCAGCTAAACGCATGCCTGGAGTTCCTGCTACATTTCAGAATTAACTTACTTTAAAATATCACTGTCAAATCTTACCAGGAGCTCAAAGAAGAACCAAGCATACTTGAAGACCGATTCTCTCACCATACCCGTGCTGACCACCATCTGTAGTGCCAGCTCCTCGTGGAAGTGCTAGATAAAAAATACAGAGTGTTGGGAAATGGCTTTTCAGTCAACTTATCTTCCAGTTTTAACATCCTCCCTCTTTCCTGTAGGAAAATCCCCCATACTGGACAGTCAGCAGTTGGATTGGGGTGTGTGGACACCCCTGTAGGATCAGAAAGTAGATTTGACCAAAATGATGTATAACAAATGTTGGTGGCAAACAGAGTTTGGGACCCATTTTAAGGATCCAAACTCCAGATAACTAAACTGGGAAATGCCTTTTTCTATTCTCAGACTCCTGGCACTGTGCATGACTGGGAGAAGCCATGCTCCCAACTCCCCGCTAAGTGCTTCCATTATCACATCCATGTGTCTTTTAGAGAAGGTAGAAATAAAATTGCCTCTGTGGTGGGAGAGTACGCAGCAATAACCATAGCAGAGCTTGTACAGAGGCTTGTAGTCAGAGACAATATTTTTTGCAGTGAATCTGACCATAAGACACACAATCCCAATGATCTAAAATTTTAGGAAACTCATATCTGTACTAAAAATATATTGCAATGTCTATTTTCTATTCCTGACACAAACAATAAAGCTAATGAGATTCCTAAGGGATCAGGTACTGTCGAAATACTTTTGCCTAACTCAAGTGATGGTGAGTATAAAGAGTCACTCTTGAAATGTTTTTACACCAATGCGCACAGCATGAGGAATAAGCAAGAGGAGCTTGAAGTACTGGCCCCGTCTCAAAGATATGATGTTATTGGTCTAAGTGAAAGATGGTGGGATGAGTTCTGTGACTGGTGTGCCATGATCAATGGTTATAAGGTCTTCAGGAGGACTGCGCAGTCACAAATTGTATGAAGTTTAACAAGGGCAAGTGCCAGGTTCTGCACTTGGGAAGGGGCAATCTGAAAACAACTTACCAACTGGGGAATGAGAGGCTGGAAAGCAGTACTGCAGAGAAGGATCTGGGAGTTTTGATTGATGGTAAACTGAGTATCAGTCAACAGTGTGGGCTGGCAGCCAAAAAGGCCAACAGAACCCTGGGGTGCATCAAGCACTCCATTGCTAGCCGATCAAGAGAGGTGCTAGTCTCACTCTACTTGGCGCTAGTGTGGCTCCACCTGGAATACTGGTGCAGTTTTGGGCTCCACAATACAAGGAGGAAATCAAGTTGTTGGCTAGCATACAGAGGAGGCCCACAAGGATGGTGAAGGGCTTGGAGGGGAAAACTTAAGAGAAAAGGCTGAAGAATTATTCTTTAAGGAATACAGATTTTTATTTTTATTTTATCTTATTTATTTATTGCTTGGTCTCTTCAGCCTGGAGAAGAGGAGACTGAGGAGAGACCTCATAGCTGTGTATAACTTACCAGAGAGAGAGGAGTGGGTGTTGACCTCTTCTCTCTGGTGACCAGCAACAGGACCCAGGGTAATGGCATGAAGCTGTGCTGGAGGAGCTTTAGGCTGGATGTTAGGAAAAGGTTCTTTACCCAGAGAGTTGTGGAGCACTGGAATAGGCTTCCCAGGGAGGCTGTCATGGCCCCAACTCTCATGGAGTTTAAGAGGCACTTGGACAATGCACTTAGGCACATAGTTCTGTGCCTATAGAAGCTGGACTCAATGATCCTTATGGGTCCCTTCCAGCTCAGGACATTCTGTGATTCTGTAATCCATCCAGTATTATTGGGTATAAACCTCTATGCTTTTTGGAAGAAATCAAACCAATAAACCAGAGTAAGAAAGGAAGAGTTTCTTAACCATAGCTCAGACTCTGAACTATTCAATGTAGGGTTATTTCCCTGCTTCTTTAACCAAAGCCACTGCTGATCATCAATGCTGAACAGCTCTGTAAAAATTCTTTGTGATATGGTATCGTCTATGTTGTTAAAAAGCTTTTTGGAATACATAATCAAGATAGGAAGGAATTTCTTGGTTCTCTAAGCTACAAAAAGGGGGAAAGAAAAACATTCTTAACAGAAGAAAGAGATGGCAGCATTTCTGGATGCAATTTACTATAACATGTAAAGGCAGGTTCCACAGGTAAACAAACAGCAGTGGAAAAAGACAGGGGCCCCAACACCTTGAGAAAGAGCACAGGGAGGATCCAGGCAGGCTGCTGCTTGTCTAGATCTGTCCTGAGGAAGGAATCTAAAGACTCTGGAGCAGAAGCAAAAAGTTTGGGTAATATCAACCTGCCGATTTAATACTCCACCACAAACTCCTTGTTTGATAAAACTGGTCGTTATTTTGTTTTCTCTCCCCTCTCCTCATTTAGAAGCGCTAATTATCACCACTGCCTCCGGAGGCTCCAGACACTGTAAATGTGCTCCTCATGTCTAGTGGTCGGTTACCTTTTTATTGGACGGTCTTGGGCTTGCACAAATGCTTGGCATGTCAGTTGCTCCTTCAACGCAGAAAGACATCCTACTGGAGCTGTGATCCATAGGCTAGAGGGCATAGCCAGAAGAAAAACAAACCAGTAAGATAATAAATATCTTAAGCTAAGTTACTGAGAAAAAAGCAGCAGCACTGGGGTTTTTTTGGAAGGCATGCGCAGATACTGACCTACACAGCTTTTCCTTTTCCATCTCCCTGTCCCCGCTTGCAGCGGAAGAAGACCAAAGAGCACCTGAATGCAGCAGCCGCAGGAGAGTGTAAATGACAACACTACCATCACGTGGCAAACATCAGCACTACAGCTGTGTAGAATTCACCCTTTTAAGACTAACTGCGCTTTTAAGTTTATCCAGTGGGTCTCCCATTGAAATTAACTAGCATCTGGGAATCATTCTTCTATGAAAAGTAATGCCACTTTAAAAGGCAATGAAATGAAAACAGACAGTTATAAACTGCTACATTTACCACTGTGATGAAGCTGTAACACTTTAATTTTGTATTAATTTGGGAAAAACTTAGGACACAGTACATGAGGGTGAATTCATAAAGCTATCAAGTTCCAAACGACATTATTAAAAATTGTCATGGATTAATTAGTATGCCCATATAAACAAATAACATAGATTGGCAAAGCCTGTGCATCTTACGAGTTCTGGCTTCATTTTCTGAAGACAAGCACCCACCCATTTTAACTGGAGAGATATGTGATCATTCAATGAAGAAAACACTTCAAAATATTTATGAAAATAACCTGCTTGAGAAGCAGTATCTTACATATGTAGCATTCAAAGAAAAGGGAGGGGGGAAGATGGTTTAGAGCTCAACCAGTGATGCTGCCGTGGAGCTCTGCCAGGGCTTCAGCGAAGAGCAGGCTCTTTGCACAGGTGAAAAATCCTACTTTTATCAGAGGCACAGCTTCCCAGCTCCTGCCGTATAGGGAACTCTAGACTTTGGTTCCCCAGAGAGCTGAGTACAGCCATTCTCATAAAGCTGAGTCCGGGATC
This sequence comes from Galbula dea, assembly GCA_013399015.1. NCBI lineage: Eukaryota > Metazoa > Chordata > Aves > Piciformes > Galbulidae > Galbula > Galbula dea. The sequence continues at coordinate 1,750 of VWZX01008375.1, read as the reverse complement.
CTGTAGACTCTGTTCTGGCACCAGCTGCCAATCACAGAAGCAAAATCCTGCTTCTCATCTGTCCTCATCCTTTCTATCCTGTAAGCTGATGGCAGCACATGTAGTTGTACATGAGAAAGACAGAGGAAGTTTGTGTTTTACTCTGTGGTTTAGTTATGTATTCGGAAAGACCTACTTACAAAACACATACGTGGTGTCTCTACCATAGCCAATATAAAATCATGGGGTTGTTGTCATATAAATCACCCACTGTTTTTTTTTAACAGTAAACTATCTGCCACCAAACAGGCTCTGTGTTTAAAAACAAAGGAAAAAAAAAGAAAAAAAAAGTAAAAAAAAGAAAAAGGGTTTAAAGAGGCAAGAATAAATTATCAGTGCTTTCTAGGAAAACTATTTCCCTTGTGAGGACAGTTCCACCCCTTTCAGAAAGTGAGTTTTCCTAGTATAATCAGTCTGTATATGAGCATGAGCGGCCGGGGTGCGGCGGCGCCGCGATCGGCCCTCGTGCAGCCATGAACGGCCGTGGTGCCGGTGCGCCGCGATCGGCCCTCGTGCAGCCATGAACGGGCGTGGTGCGGTGGTGCCGCGATCGGCCCTCGTGCAGCCATGAACGGCCGTGGTGCGGAGGCGCCGCGATCGGCCCTCGTGCAGCCATGAACGGCCGGGGTCCGGCGGCGCCGCGGTCGGCCCTCGTGCAGCCATGAACGGCCGTGGTGCGGAGGTGTCGCGATCGGCCCTCGTGCAGCCATGAACGGCCGTGGTGCGGAGGGGCCGCGATCGGCCCTCGTGCAGCCATGAACGG
>VWZX01008373.1:31512-135098 GCA_013399015.1 Galbula dea | reverse complement strand
TAAGGTCCCTTCCAACTCTGACAGTTCTATAATTCTATGACTTATCTCCAAGTGTTGACATCTGTAGAATCAGAGCCAAAGATTTCTTTAAATTGGATGGTCAGTAGCCAATAGATGTTTGTTTCCCCTGTTCATGAAGTCCTGTTCTCATCAGATAAATCCACAGAGACAACTTTTATGTTTCACATTGTGGAATTAATTTTATGACACCTTCAGGCTTAGTTGTGCTTCTTTGCTTTTTGTGGATTCTTGGGGTTTTTTTCAAGATGATGTTTTCATCCAATTGTCTTTCTATAGATTTACAGTAAAAGCAACTAAGGCCACTTTGTACCTAACCCTTTCACAAAAAGTGATTGAAAAGTTCAGCTCAGTGCCTTTATTTTTTTCCCTTCTGCTTGTCATCCTTCACAGCTTTGCTGCTTTCCCTTCCACCTAAAAATATTGTTTTGTTTAAGAAGAAAAAAAACCACAAGCCCAACCCTATCCTTGTGACAATTTGCAGAGTATGTTAATGCTGATATGCATCTAGACATCTGGATGGCATTTTAATATCTCATTCTCATTCAAACGACTAGAAAGCACACAGATGGTAGAGACAATTTTAAGAGCATTGTTGTAAACAAATAAGGCAGCCAGGAAATCAAACAGGCTCTGAGCTAGACTTTAGAGCCTCCACTGCTTTCAGTGGGAGAATATGCATCTGACATGTTTTGACTGCAAGAGAGAGAGAGCAGCCTTCTTCAGTTTCCAGCTAAAGCAAGAGGTAAATGCAGACTCTGTAATTGAGATTGGAGATAATTTCTGAGGAAACTCCTCTACCCTGCACCACAGATTATACTCAGCACTTGGAAGACTAAGTTATTTGAGGCTCAGGCAGCTGCTGGGCAGACTACATGTTTTGATTTTTTTGTGTGTGTGTTTGGTTTGGTTTTGGTTTAAATCTTCTTTTCAATTAGCAGTAGAAATATGAAAAATCCTAATTGCTTCAGGAAGGAGACATGCAAATTCTGTTTCCATACTTTACATAATAATGTACCTTCTAGTAGTTATTTGCTCCTGCTGTTAAAAACTCATCTGCATGAAGTTGTAGAGGAGTTAGTAATCCCCTGCAGTCCTCTTTAATCTGCTTCTTGTTTGTACCTCTTTATAGGTATATAATCTTCCTGAACTAGAGGAACTACTGCAAGCCCTGATGGTTTGGATGTCTGCTCCATGTGTTTGTGTAAGAGCTATACAACAGCTATACACCAGCCTTTTCTGTAGGTGGAGCTGATGTCTCAGCAGCTGCTGCAATTTGGTTCATCTCTCTGGATTGCAGTAAAATGACTCACTCCTGTCTTTATCCAATAAGACCATAAACTGATGACTTTCTTTTTCCAGCCATTAGAGCTGCTTTTGGCCCTCTTAGCAGTCATGGCTATAGATCCCACACAATTAATTTCACTGACCTTATAGAAGTCTTCTGGATTTCAGGTCATAAAAGATTCCAAGACCTCTTCCTTCATCTCCTGTAACACAGGTAACAAGTTACTGTTTAAATTCTCTTCCTTCACTATGCAATTGAATGAAAATATTAGAAAAGCCATTGAACTGTACATTACAAAACTAGATAGTTAAGCCTCTACTTGTAATCCAAGGAACATTTCAGTAGTGAACAACAAGGAGCTATTTGGAAACCCAGTGGCAAATTTGTCCCTGATTCAGTCTAGTTAACTGAAAGTCTTGGGACTCTCTGGAGTTCAAGAGCATGGAGTCAGAAGCTGATGGAAAGCTGGTGGGTAACTACCTCAGAAAGCAGTTTATTAAGGGAACTTGTGAAAACAGCAGCTCCCAAAAGTATTTCTCCTTTCCCTCTCATCTCAAAAGCATGGATTTACAGATGGTAAATGTTAAGAAGGGAATGGAAGACAACTCACAGAAATAAAAAGCAAAGGTAATGGAAATTCAACACCAAAATAAGGCCTTAAGCCACCTCTCAAAGCCAGGAATAAAGTCAACACTGCAGCATTAAAACAAAACAACCAAGAGAAGCTTTTTAAAGCAAACAATGAATAAACCAATTTTCCTTCATGACTGCCACCTGCTCCCAAGCTGATGACCACTCCTAGAAACCTGTGGGTGATATCCACTTCTGGGTGGTCTTCCCATAGATGTTTCTTCCAGGCTTCATCTCTTGCACTTTTTCTTTCTTTAAGAACCTTTTTGTATGAGTTTAGTTGCCTTGACCAAGCTGGGAGCCAGGTAGCCATGGAAGACTGAAGGCTGTCACCTTGATGGGGATCAGGAGCTCTTGGCAGATGAACTGGAGGTGTCAGGAGCTGCAATCATGGCCAGTAAGTCTTCTATAGTCTAAAGGAGATGTGAAAACTTTCTGTGCTGTATTTTATCTTTGCCTTAAAAAAAAAAAAAAGAGAAGTAACAATCAAGAAAACTTGAATCCTAAGCATGCTTACTTTGTCAAATTTAGGTAGTTTCTGGCAGAAAAGGGAGGATAAAAATAGTCATTTAATTTTTGGTCTGCAAATTGTAAGCTGGCAAAGAGCATTTGCTCTCAGAGATGATTCTTTACTTTGTTCCCACAGCTGGATTTTGGTGATGTCTGGGACAGGCTTAAAGAAAATCATGATCTAATTGTTCATCCTTCAGGCTTGTTGATGGTGGAGCTTTGTGGCAGCTAGAATAGATGGGGAAAAAACATTAATAGGAAATGGTGTAAGTGCCTCCCTCTGATCACAGAGTGCTAGGAAGCAGGAAAACGATTGAATTAAGATAGGGGTAGCCAGAAAGCTGGAGACAGACACTTTTAAAGCACAGATTTGTTCTTTGTTATAGGTGGATGTGGTTGGTGTATTCTCTCAGCAGGCTTGGCAGGTTGGTAGAGGAGGAGACAGCTCCAGCAAAGGGAGGAGTAGCTGGCTGAGAGGTCATGATCAATTCCATGGAGCTTCAGGATGTGCCTGTATCTTCTTCTCTGTAAACTCCACTTTCCACCCTCCCTGGTTTTCCAGCAGCATGCATTAGTGAAGCAGGGCAGAGAATCCTAAGTTATTTTTGAAGTCCATCCTTCTTCCAAATATCAATCTTCCTGTAGGCTCTAAAGCCCCAAACAAAGAGACATTTTTATAGGATTGCAAGAGCTTCTGGGGAAATGTTTTCATAAAATATGTATGAATTCATTGTATAGATGCAGTAAGAAAAAAAAAGAAGAGCTATATCACAGAAGATCATATTTTTTTGTGTCATCTTTGGTGAGAAAAGATAGATCAATTGATTCTCAACTCCTGTGTTGCCAGGACAGAAAGAGTACAAAAAGCACTGAGGTAACTGATGTTGACACCACAGGAAGAATTATCATCTGATGAGTTTTCTCTCTTTGGATCTGTAACTTAGACAATTCCATATTGCAAGAAATTCATTTTGTTGCCTACTCTCCTTTATCAGCTTACAAAGAACAGAAAAGCTTTTCCAAGTCAATCACTTAAACCACAGAAACCTGAAAGCATTTCAGCTGAAAAGTTACAAGAACTTTTATCTGAGGAATGTGGTGGCTTGGGCCTTAAACCAGTTTCCAAAATGAATGCTTTTGGGTTGGTTTTTTTTTTCCTGACAGAAACTGAAATTTCTCCAAACCCATGAAGCTAATCATTCAGGCTGCATGATTAAAGGTGAGGATTTGAAAGAGACTGCAAGTAGGGTTTTAAATCAGGTGCTATTGATCTGCATTATGAGTATAATCCCCACTCTTTGAATAGGTGGAGAGGAGGAATTAGAATGCCTGAAGGTGACTTAAACCTGTTATTACTTTGTGCAGCCCTAGTTAGATAAGAGAAGATCAGTTGGTAAATTGAGGGATCATGACAGCCAATCTTTCAAAGAATTTCTCAAAACTATTTATGGGGAACTTGGATTCCTTAATTCCTGTCAAGAAATGGATCTTTGTGACAAGATGTACACAATAGCATGAGGTGGGGAGAATTAATATTCCTATCTTTGTTATGATGGTGATTTCAAAAGCCACATTATTCAAAAAGAAGCAGAATTAAAAGGGAAGAAGTTTCTTTCAAGTTGTTTCAGGCTTTAGCTCTTTACCTTCCTCAATTACAAAGATGGTGGGATTGCCTCCTCCATTTGCATGCCTGGAAATAGCCTTTTTGGAATTGCTCCAGTGCTCTGTGTAATTTTAGACTTAGGACAGCTGCTCACTCTACTCAAGCTAATAAAATGTCACAAAAGAATCCATCACTCTGTGTGCAGAAACTAGATGGAGGCAAAGAGGTATCAAAATGCTTGATTTAGCTCACTACCTTGCAGCAAAGCTCCCCCTGCTCTCAGAAACACTCTGCTGTGTGGTGCCATGGAAAGGCTTGAGTGGAACAAAGTGCCAAGGGAAAAAAAAACAGAAATGAGAGGAAAGAGCTGCACTTGCCCTGGTGGGATTTAATTGTGCTGTTGATTCTCTCTCTCCAGGAGCTCATTTCCAAGCCATCCTGAAGCAAATGACATACAGAATGGTCTATGGTGTTACAGCACAGCTGTGTGCCAGTCTAGCAACCAGGTCTGGAGTCCTAAGGGTGGCTTGTTTAAGCTCTCAATCAGGTTTATTTGGGAACTGGTTTATTTCTGCCTCTGTCTGAGGCATTTGTGGCAAAGTCATCTTTGTAATCCTGCCTCCCACCAGTTGGTCTTCTGCTGGTCTTCAGACATCCCTGTATGTGTGCCTGCCATGGAGCAGGCACCTGCAATGCATTCACAGATGAATTTATTATCTAGTGGTTTTGGAGTGATTCTGTGCTCAGTTTGGGATGGAATTGCCCTAAGCAGCTGGATTGCAACAGCTGTTTCCTAGAATTGTACTTACATTAAATTAGGCCATTTCAAAGCTTTTCTATTCTTCATTTTTCATGTAGACCCTGGCAAGTGTTTCTCTACTTCATGTTGTTTCAGATGGGATCTACTCTACAGGACTTCTGTGTAGCTCTTAGTCCTCCCTGCAAGCAGCTAAAGAAGCAGAGGTTTCTGGAGCATATGCTAGCTTTGTGAAAAGCTAATTACAGACATCACAACTGAGGCAGGGTTTCTAAGTCACTCCTTCAAGTCAGGATCAGCTCTGGTGCAACCAGACTCATCTTACTTGTGCTTCAGTGGGAGCCTTTCCTCTGATAGTGCTGAACCTCTTTCTAGCTCCCTCAAGATTGTTTGGTTTGGGGTTTTTTTTCCAGGTAACTCTTCCCTATCAGTGTGCTTTCTATGTATTATCAGACTTCATTGCTGGTAGATCCTGTCATTGAACAGACAAGTTGACCAACAGTCCCACCTTCAGGGGCAGAAAAAGATAGAAACAGGCAAAGCCCTTGAACTCCAGCAAAAGAGATGTGGTGCTGAGGGACATGGTTTAGTGGTGACCTGGCAGTGCTGGGTTAATGGTTAGACTTCAAGGTCTCTTCCAAACAAAACAATTCTATGATTCTTCAATTTTATGAGATGTGAGTTATCTAGTGCATTTGTAGAAAGAATTCTCTCTTGTTTCCCCTCAAGCTAACAGGTTAGGTCTACATTAGATCACATGAAATTTAAATGCATTAGCTGTTAGCCAAAATGAATTTTCATATAAATTAATATTGTTATAGTATTTTAATAAAGCAATAGCATTTGTAGAATTATGTAGACATCAATCACTTGGAGGTCTCTTGGAACAATTATTGCCTTCATGCATCATCTGCTTTTTCACTTCAAAATGTGTTGCACTCTTCATAAATACCATCCATCAGCAAGCCATAAACCACATTTTAACTGCCTTCTAGCCCATCACAGACACTACAGCTAGAAAAGAGTCCCCTGAGCTGATGACATCCAAAGATGTGGTCATGTAATTAAAATTTTGACATATGCAAAGAGTTGTACCACAGATAAAAGAGTCTGTGTTTGAAATAGAAGTTTAAAGGCTCTGAGCAGATGGTTCATTTGTGGAAGAGGTATGAGGAGAGCCAAGAAATGACAAACAGATGGCTTAGGTGTGAAGGACAGGCAGGGAAATTTGGAAGAGTTGAGGATGTAATGGACAACTCTCTGGATTTTTTTTGCTCACACTAAGTGAATCACAAGGCTTGAAGAGAAGGTTAACCATTCTACATTCCTCTATTTGCATTTATATAAATGTGGCAGTGGAAAATGTCCAGCAATAAAGCCTGATAGTAACAATCAAGTCATGCTTCAGAGGCTTTAGGGATACTAAGTCTGTTCAAGCTGCAGATACCTCTTGAGAGATAACACAGGTACTTTATCCCAAGTCATGTGTGTGGGCTGAGTTGTCTTAACTGGGGCAAAACCATATTGCCAACATTTACTGGTGCCTGAAAAGGAGTTGCAGTAAGGTACCAAATGAGCTAATGTTTGCCAGTTTGCTGCTTGCTTCTCTCTACTACCTGTTGTGTTAGCAGAATGATGAGAGAATTCAGTTCAAATTAAGTGATTAAAAACCAAAATCATGACCACAAACTAATCTCTCTAGGGCAGAAAGATCAGATTGAATTTTGCTTCTATTTCTGAAGCAATAGCAAATTGCTACTAAAATAATTGAAGTAATGAAGCTGTTGAATCTATCCTTCAGTTCAATTTTCTGATAGGTTTTGACTCTCTCATATACATCAAAAAAGAGACAAATCCCTGCACACAAATGGGCAGAAGATCACTTCTAGTCATCAACACCAAATTTCCTAAGAATTGTGAATGTGCTGGGGGTTTGAGAGTGCTCTTTGATTAGATCCTGTGTGAAAACTTGATCAGTGTAGTGAAGGGAGCTATTTATGAACCCTTTGGCAGAAGTCAGTGAGTTTTGTCAGCAGATATTCATTCTGAAAACAGTAAGTGAAACCAGGAAAACCTTAGGCATAGCCAAATAAACATCCTCACTTTAGAGTAACAGCTAGAGCCCATCTGAGAAAATATGACCTTCAAGGCATCACCAAATGATCCTCTACATAGCTTTGGGGAAAACTTGACTGAAGAGATTTTTTAAGGCTATAGGGGGAGATTTCAGGAATTACCCCAGAGAGAGAAAAAAAATCAAAGCCCAAAAACCCCTAAAACCAAAACCAAAAGCAGGAGGATCTCAAATCCTCATTGAACACAAGCACTGCACACCTTGTCTAGAGTGAAAAACTCCCCAGACTAGCAAATTGTATTAATACACCTTGCTGTTTGCTAAAAGCCAAGTATCCAGGAGTGGATAAAGCTACTGAAAAGCACTGCATGCATTTCAAAATCTAGCTTCTATAAGGCTGAAGGGGAAAAATTTAGGTCTATGCTGTGTATAAATGCCACCACCTTTCTGCAGGTTCCTACAGAGATGTAAAACTCTTCCAAAATAGCTTGGTTTTGTGAATGATACAATAATTATTTATTCTTTTCTCCTACTACAAAAGGCTTTTTACCTTAGAAGTGGCATTTATGGTTATGAAATGAGAAGTTCTGCAAAGCAGTTGTTACCTGAAGTTTATCTTGCAACTCTTTAGCTTGCAGAAACCATAAACTTACTTTTGCCTTGTGTAGCTTCTTGCCTAGGAGCCATACAAATGGAATTAGTAGCTATGCAGAGTGTAGCTACTATGGTAGGGAGGGGAACACAGGAGTGCCACTAAACCCCTGCTCTTCACTAGCTACTGCTGCATTATATAGAGGCCTGGCATTGTTTATTTCAACCATTTGAAAGACTAGCAGAATATGGTCCCTCCAAGAAGAAAACCAGAGTCTTACTGCACTGTCCTGTAGTAAATGTGATTGGAAACAACAGCTACCTTTGCCTGGCTTTGAGGTGTTCCCATAAACTGGCTAAAGCTCATTCCATTCTGCCTTACAAAGCTCCAGGAGTTATTCCAGGTCTGCCCTTTGGAGCAACCTGCACCTCTGAGATATTATCTCTTGTTTGAACTTCATCTGAATATATTTTACTTGCTGTCTAATCTCTTTAACCCCTGACAAACTTCTTTTCCTCAGCAATCTCATGCTGTTGTGTATGTCTCTCTGCCTAGTTACTGTTGTCTCTGCATTTCCCAGGCATGCCAAACAGCAGCCAGCATCCTCCCAGCTGTCACTCCTCTTTCTCCTGCCAGCTTCCCCCTGATTTTCCTACTCCAAACATCTCAACTTCTCTGCTCTCCACTCCTAGGGGACTACACTTTCCTATTATGCAGCATAATTCTCCTCATACTTTTTTCCTAGGTTGTTGGTAAATTTATCTTCTGTTTGCCTGTGTGTTTGAGGTAAACATTTTTCTCAGAAGGATGAACTTATTTGACCCCTTTCTTATTTTTCTTTCCTTTTTTTTCCCCCCTTTTTTCTTTTTGGCTAAGGGAAAGGCTGCTACTTGTGATGGGGTTTTTTTTATCTCACTCTTATACACTTGGCTATGCTGGTTCTTCTCCTTCATTTCTTTTATCTGCTAAGTATCACACCATCCCAGCTGTCCAAAGGAGATGAGTTTTAGTGGTGCTGTTTGTGCAATGACAGCTAAGGTTCTGTCAGAAAACTATTACAAATTGCATCCTTCAAAAGTTTCCAGTAGCCATAAACATTTGCTCTAAAAATTCCACATGGCTTCTTGCTGAGGATATTCTATGTTTCTAAATCTAGATGTGATTTATATCAATGATTAGGAATAATGCACCAATAACATACATTGATATATTCTAAATGCCAGTATAGAAACCATAGAAGCATATAATAAATATGTATATAACTACAGATTACTGTTATTTCACTGGCAGGATTGCTTTTAGGTAAAAATGCTGTTTGAATAACAAAGTTGGGTTATGTAATTTCCAATAAATTTAAAGCATAAAAATGATATTTAAATATAATTGGTCTTCAAAGCTAAATCAAAACTCACCTCTGCCTAGTGTCTATATATATTTCTGAACTACCACAACTACCTTAAAAGAGTCCATGGGTCAATGCCTGCTTTCTGGGTGATAGACAGAGAAGGTACAGGCATTCTTCAAGATAAGCTTAATTTTGCTGATGCCACATTATAAGACTGAGAAATAAAGAAAAGAATTAAAGTAAATCTAGCCAGAGGACAATTCAGGAAGTCAAAAGTTATGGAAACAAAGCAATAGATCTCCTTCCTTCCTTCCACTCAGTCTATTTATGAGGATATCAATGCTTCAGCCATGTGTTCAGCTTGCATTCTAGGACTGTAAAGAATAGATGTTGAAGGCTCTAATATAGATGGGAATGAAGAGTTGTAGCACTCCAGTTTCTCCCATGTGGGTTGTGCAGTGCAAGAGAGCAGCTTCTGCACCCCTGAGCACAAAAGGGATTGCTGAGAGTTGGAGGTGACTCTGCCATACCAGGGCAAGTCCCTGTCAGGTACAGAACAGGTGGGAGGTGAGAGCAGGGAGAGAAAAAAGGAATTGTCTCATGGATGCCTGACTGTCATAGACTTTTCTCTCTGCTTCTGTCAGGGCTGAGGCAAAATCATAGTCAATGTTGTTTTGTTCTGTTCTCCTCTGTGAGGATGAAAATCTGAAGCTCATTCCAGTGAGGAAGGCTGTGCCCTCATTTACACTGAAGTCAATGATGTCTTCAGATGACTTCAGATTTATAGTGCCCTGAGTGAGAGAAGAATTTGACCCATATATATTTTTTTTAATAGTTATGGTTTTTTGCACTCTCTAGCATCTGAAGACTCACTTCACTCTGCCATCAATATTCATACTTTAAAGGCTTATTTCCATCAAGTTCCATCAGTGACCTTTAGAAATGGGTCCCTTCAAATAATAAAAAAGACCTCAATTACAGCAACATCTGCCTCCATCTAGCACTTTATTTGCCTTAGAGAAGGAATGGAATGATGATTAAGCTAATGGATTGGTCATTTCCATTTTTCACATTTACTATGTAAGTGGCTCCATGCATCACCATTTATCTGGAGCCCATCATGGAAGGCAGTGGCAAAGCATCCATTGGCTTCCACGGGCTCTTTTTCTGCACTCTGCAGGGAGGGGAAGTGGAGTACTGACATTAACCAATCTTTACAAGCCATAGGATAAAATATTTGTCTTTTCTTAGGGCTGGAAAATAAACACCAGTGTCCTGCTTCTCTGAAATCTCCATTGGGCATCTCTTTTTTTTTCTATCACCACTCCATTGGTAACTTGATGATTTTAGAGGCCTTTCCCAACCTCAATGGTAATCACAGAATCATTATTCTTTGTTTTCTAACACAGTAAAAAAGAGGGAGAAAGCAGAACAACTTGTAGTCCTGGAGATGACCCAAACCTGAGAAGACTAAGAGTGTACTGCAACAACTTGAACCAAGTGGGAAGCAAATCTGCAAAATGCACAACTCTCTCTGGAGCAGGAATGTATCCTAGTGAGAGGCTGTTTGACCATTCCATTTGTTGACAAAGTTATAAAGATAAAGATCATTAGACTGAGTAAGTAGCCAAGATTTACAAGAAGAGGAACAGTAACATGAAAAAAAAAAAGAGATGGAGGCTTTTATTTGAACTGACAAATTACATTTATTATTCAAACACTATAACCATCAACTGGCTTAACACCAGAAGAAGCCTGGAAAGATGAGCTATAAAAAGAACTTAAACACAAGGCTGGAGAGAATCATATGGTCAGCATAAGGGCAATAAAAAAAAAAAAAAACAAACCAAAAAAGCCCAGAAAGTTGTATTCTGAAAAACTTCTGTGGCCTAGGAAGAAAATACAAACTAGGCTGAATGTAACTTCAGTGTCAGCAGTGGCTGAACTGCACCAGAAGCATTTTACTGAGAGAGAATGCCAAAGGGAAGAAGCTGCATAGAGTGTGTGCATTTGGTTAGCAGCACAAAAACACCTGTGGCACCAAGCAAAGAGACACAACAAATGAAATGCCTCCAGGATGAAGATGCTGCCTGCATCGTGGGACCAACAGTAGTAACAAAGAAACAGAGAAGCTGCATAATTTAGCTGCGTATGAATGTATCCTCAGAAAACTCCTTTCTTCCCTACTTAGCATTTTGAGTGTAGACACATGCATAGACATAGATATACCTGTGCAGGGGGTTTTGTCTAATGGCAGAACTTTGCCCTGTGTCCTTTGATAGGGTGGAATGCCAAAATAATTCACTATCATGTTGGGCTATATCAGCTGTAAAAAGCAACTCATCCAGGGGTGTGATAACAGGCACCACCCTAAGCAAAACTTTATTTCTACAGAGACTCTTTCCATTTAAGCTGCTTTTCCTTTTCATTCAAGGATATGGCCTGTATTCATCTGAAGATAACCTAGATCAATCCTAACCACATTTATGAACTTCATTCAAAAGCCAGGAGTCCTCTGAGTTATAAAACCATTGAAGTCCTCTGTCACTTTTCATGTCAAGGTTAATAATCAAATGATTAAACCTGTTAAAATTAGAACTGCAGCAGTAAAAATGTAACATTGACACCCATTTAATGAGATTCAAGAACAATCCTAGGTGGGATTGGATGTGAAAACTGTGTTGAACTGTTTGTAATTAAAAGGGAGCTGCTGGAAAAGGAACTTAAAGCATTGTTCATAATGCTGTCAAAAGGAAGTTGGTTGAATCTCCTTTCCTGTAAGGAAAGTTATCTTGCATTTCATTTCAATATATTAACAATCCTCCATCACTTTACTTTACTTGAGTTCCTTTAGGTTAGGAGTCTGAGTGTGTTTCCAAGATCAGAAGTGCCTGATGAAGAACAACAATGCATGTGCACTGTACACTTACCAGCTGCTTTGGTCCTGACAGACTCTGAAGCCAGGCAGTGCAAAGTCCCTGAGCCAAACATACCATCTACAGGATTACTTTTGGCCTTACAGATTTACCAGCTAGCAGGGAGAACCTTAGAATAAGCTTTGTAAAGTGCTAGCAGAATAAGCCTTGTAAAGGACCATACCTTGAGGCAGTTAACTCTGAACTGCTGGGTGTGCTGGGCCATTTCTTGTGCCAGGAAAAAAGTTTCCAGGAGCAAGTGTCCTGTTAGTGAGAAAAGAGAAATTTGACTTCTCTTTGGCTTTTGGAACCACTCCAGGTCAGGTTGTGTGGGGCTCTGAGCAACTTGCTCTAGTTGCAGATGTCCCTGCTGACTGCAGGGGGGTTGGACTGGATGACCTTGAAAGAGTCCTTCCAATCCAAAGCAGTCTGGTTCTGTGATATGATTCTTTGGAACTGCACCTTTAGGGTCAGGGTTTTTTCATTGTCTCATACACCTAAGAGCTATGACTTACAAAATCTTGGGTTTGGGGCAGTCTAGGAAAGGATCCTTCATTTTGGGCTAATCTCCATCTGGTACTTTTTGGGTCCCTCTAAGTTTTTTGGATGGTGACCAGTCAGATATTTTTAACTCAGTCAAGTAATGTTAATTCAGTAATGATCACCACTACTTCATCTTGTTAAGTTCTGGAGTATCTTTAATTAATTCTCTTATTGTAACTAACAGCATTATTCATGAGCTTACACATGTGATTAAGCATTTTGCTGTTTAGAAACTTATTTTTCCAAAGGTAAGCAACAGTTGGAATTAAACTTACAGGAAAGATTTTAAGAGCTCTTCAGTTTTCAGTAACTCTTAACCTTCTGAATTTCTGCAGTTGGATGTGAATCACCCAGATATGGCTTAGGTGGAAGCTCTTCTGGGAGATATGACAGCAAAACATGGATTCTTCTACAGTTATATGGAAATGTAATTTGTGTATTCCATGCTAATGTAACTTATTTTTAATAGGCAGAGGAGAGTTGAAATTTGCTGCAGAAACATTTGCCACAGAAACATTTTCCTGGAAGAGAAATGTGTTGAAAATCACTGAAGAAATCTTGCTGACAACTTCACTGACATCTACTGCTGCTTCTCTTCTAGGAGAGTTTGTGAAGGATTTATCTGGTTTATGAAAAGCTAGAAGATGGTGTGGTACATTGTATGGTGAGACAATGAATTTAGCTTTCCTGTTACCTTTCAGACTTGTGCACCCATAGCAATCTTTCAGTTTTATGGTTGTATCAAACATCACTGCACAACACTGCAGATTTCTCCCACCTTTAGTTAGCTCTGGGTTGCTCTCAAGCATTGACATCCACATCCTGAGTTCTATTGTCATACAAAAATCCACAAACCTGTAGGCTTAGCCAAGTGACCAAAAAACCCAAAGTGTTTGAGACAGAGACTTTCTTATTTAGGTCATGGGAATAAATAAGAGGAAACCCATTTATCTAAAGCATATGTAGCTGAACAAAAAGCAGAGGAAAAGTCTTACAATAGTTGTGTTTCCAATTACCTGAGTTGTATTTAGAGAAGGAAAAAAATATCATGTCCTTGAGTAAAAAGGAGGCTTTGGTGCACATCAAAATGGAATTCTGATTAAAGGAATTGGTATCTCTCATGTGCCATAGCAAGAAAAATGCCCATTTGTTAATGAACTGCATCACTTGCAGCATGCTTCTGTGGAAGAAAACTAATCACACTTAAGGAAGGTTCAGAAAACAGGAAAGAAAGAGTGAAGATAAAACTCATTGCTCAAAATCTACCTTCAGTTTGAAGCAGATAATGTGCATGTAGACAGGGCAGCATTTGTGTGATCATCTGCTAGAAGCATCCTACTTGAATTAACTTCTCATTCTATTAGCTTGCTATCATTGAAGGTAGCAATAGAACATTGTCAAAGTTTCTCCCTTGCTGTATATTGTTTCTTTATAGTAAAATGCCCTGATTTATTATTTTTATTTCCCACTGCCTGTTTCTTCCCTCTGGAGGAATAGCTGATTAGTCTCACTTCAGGCAGTTTCAACTGGAAAGAGAGAAACAGCTCAAACAACCTAGGAAAAAACCCCACTACAGGAGCTATTTTCCTCTCTCCATAATTTGAAAGAGCTCTTCAGCCACTGTGCTGTGAAATTCCACTGGGTTCTGCTGGAAGAAAGAGAATGCTGCAGGCAAGGCACAGAGGAATTAACTTGGGGTTTTTCAGCTGCATCTCTCCTTTTTGGAAAATATTTTTGGCTTAAATCCTTGTTGTAGCCTAAAATAAATCTCTTACTTGAGATACATAACAGCAAATCTTATTTACTCTGTGTGGTAGTGAGAAGCCTGTTTCTCAGGCATCAGGAGGAAATAGGATTCCACTTTGCATGATGAGATGAGAAGTGAAGATGATGCTACTGGAGCAAAGGTGTCTTCTTATTGTTTGACATCCTGGTTGGTGTCTGTGCTGGCCAGTAGAGCTCAGGAAGAAAGATCACAGGCCAAACTGGTCCTGAAGACCTGTTGGTCACACCACACATGTTTTATGGTCATGCACTGAGTGCTCCACATCCCCACAGCTGGAGCACACCTTCACAGAGAGAGCCAGTGTGGGTATTTAGAGATGTCAGCCCAGGTGTGGTAAGGGGAGAGAACCAGGAGGTGTGCTCTAAAAGGAATGAACCCACTAATGTAGATGCACTCCTCTTGCTTAAGAGGTGCAGAATGACAACATGGGAGGTGACTCAGTAGTTCAGATGTGATGAGGATGCTGTGGAACTGGCAGCAGAAAGAGGGCTGCTGAGGAGCTCTTTGTTGTTTCAGGTGAGCCTGCATAGGGAAACATAGTTTCCTTGGTGAGGCTTGGGTGGGGAAGCATCTCACTCTTCATGGGATGGCCTTGGCTAGGTGGCATGGGCTGCAGGTCAGGTAGGGAGGAGCTCAGGGTGGAGGTACAACATCCCCAACTCACCTCTGCAGGAGCCTTGAACTGATTGCCACAAAGAGTTAGAGATCCATAAACCACAACTTCAAGTAGCATCCAAGCACCCAACTGCTCCTCAAGATGCACTGAGATCCTGGTGTTACAACTTTGCTTTTGGGTGAGGCTGGGGAAGAGAAAGTGATCTAAGTTCTGGCAATTTCTTCAACAGAGCCCACTCAGGGAAACAAATGCTAGCAAAACAGAACAAACCCAACCCTTCTTCCCCAAACCTCTAAATAATGCAGCCATAGGGATAAAAACTTCATGTTATCTATTACAATTTACAGTAATTACATTTATTATTGGCTTATTTTAATCATCTTTAGACAAGCCAGAAGAATAGTTTCCTTTCAAATTCAACAGAACCTAGAGTTTAAGATTACTTATGTTTATGAAAGGAATTACTTGATGTGATGTACCAGCAGGAGACAGGATATGCCACCCCAGGAGATCCTTTCCCACTTCTGTTTCTCTTTCAGTGTTCCTGTGTTCCTCCTTAGGAGGCTGCTATAATAAAAGTAGTACTCATAAGACACAAAATAGGGTTGTTTTTTTTTTTTTTCCAGATTACTCTAAGAGTGCCCAAAAGATAACCAATGAATAATCATAATAAAATATATGTAAAGGAGATCAGAAATCTCACTGATGCAGAACAGGAAGAATTTATTTTCAAAGTGTTGCTAATGACTTTCTGCCTGCCCCTCTGAAAATTGCTTTGAGCTTACTCCTATCCCTTGGAAATCCAATTCATAAATTCATAAGCAGCATGAAATTCCAGTAGGAAATAAAACCACTTTTATTCAAATGTTTTACAGCATGTTAATGCTGCTGCTTAAAACATAAACTGCAGTAAACACTCACTGAAATGCAAACAAGGGGAGACCTTACTGTAGGCTTGTGAGAAGTTCCTGGGTTAAAAGCCAAAGCTCAGCACATGGTGATGACAAAAAAACCCTGGATCCAGATGATATTCTGTGACTAATGCAATCAAAGGGAAGGTTGAGCTCCTGTGAGCACAGAATCCCCTTCCCTGCATCAAGGAATGGCTACAGAGAGCTGCTGCTTTGGGGAGCTGCTGGGACAGGCACAGAGCTTGCCAACCTGCTGCCAGAAAAAGCAATATGCAGAGAGCAGGTGCTGCAGCCTGGTGCTTTGGCAGCAGTGCTGTGTCATTCAGCAGCTGCTGATCAGTGATAATTTTGCATGGGAGCTATCTCAGAAGCACTTCTCCAAGTGGCTGCTTCTCCTCACAGCCTCTGCTCTTATTTTCCTCTGGGTGTTCCTCTAAACACACTCAACTGATCTGCTCTGCCTGGAGGGCAACAGAAAGTTGCTGAATTTCTAAATATTGCCACTAAACACATACTGGTTTGTAATAGGACTCTGGAAATAATTGATGTCTCCTTGTATCATATTCTCCATAGCTCTGCTGTATACTTTTGAGCCAGCACAGATGGCAAAGGCTTGTTTTCAAGGGGCAATGAGCACAAACTAGAGCACAGGAGGTTCCACCTGAACATAAGGAAAAGCTGCTTTGCTGTGAGGGTGCCAGAGCCCTGGCCCAGGCTGTCCAGAGATGTTGTGGAGTCTCCTTCTGTGGAGAGATTCCAAGCCCAGCTGGAGGTGATGCTGAGCAGCCTGCTGTGGGTGACCCTGCTTTAGCAGGGGGGTTGGACTGAATGATCCCCAGAGGTCCCTTCTAATCCCTGTTCCTGTTGCATGAGATGGACCATGAGGGTGCCCAAGGCCTGGGAGCAAGTGTCCTGCACCCCAAGAGGCATGTGGCTGTGCTGAACACTCCTGAACACAGCAATGGAGTGAAAAGGTGCCTCTTTGGGAGGGAAAAAAAAAAAAAAGAATGGAAAAAAGTCCTTCATTGCAAATCAAAGTAATTACCTTTGAAAAAAAGAAAAGATTCATTAACTGCAGCTCCTGTAGGTCCTGGGGAATGAGAGGTTGTCAAGGCCAGACCAGTTCTGGAGACAAGAAGTGAAAGATCATCCACCTGGAACGACACCACCAGGGGAAGACTCTGGAGGAGCAGACATGGCTTTGGTGGGAAACCTGACATCTCCTCATCTGCTATTCTCTCCAAATGTTAAATGGTAAATGAAAGTGACCTCTACTGAACACTAAGGCTTCTGCAAACTTTTGCAATAACTAAGGAATTCATCCCTACATAGCTCATTTTTAATTACAGCTTAATATTTTTTAATCATAGTGTTGAGTGCCTATAAAAGAAGAAAAGGCAACTTCATCAGCTAGGATGACAGTTACTGGAAAGACTAAAGGTGGAAATATCAGGAATTGACTGATTTGGGATCAATGCTCAAAAAAAATCTGTATTATTTATCCATAAATGCTTGTCTTGGTATCTCTGTGGCTGCATGAGGTATCTCTATTATAAGCATGTTGATATATAAAGTTGTGTAAAGCTGCCTGTGCTTCTAAACAAACATTTTCATAGGTGAAAAAAGTCTTGCTGAGTTATCACCTCTCCTTTTGCAATTTTAGTGTTTAAGTTTTATAGGGTAACTGAGGAATTTCAGTTTGTGTCAGGAAGTGTCCCTGCCCCCTGGGCTCAGGTCTGGAGCAGTCACTCAGTGCAAGGTGTCTGATCCAGCTCTAAGACCTTCCTTCCAGTCAGTCATGCTCTGCAACCTGAGCCCAACAGGCTCCAGCCCATCCCTGTACTTCTCTTCCCTCCAGGATAACCTACAGCCAAACAGCCTCTTTAAAATACTATTTATTTTAACTACAGCATTGTAGAGAAAAGCTATTTAAAAGCCAATAAAAGCTGGAGCTTATTCTCTCTTCAGATATCACTCCTGGGGGCTGGGAAAGGGCAGTTCCTTTGGCTTTTGCCACCAGCTGGAGCTGCAAAGCTCCTCAGTCCCCAACACTGGAGTTCTTTGGAGCTCCTTTCCTTTTGAGCTCCAAGATCCCAAACTGGATAAAACATCAGGGTCACTGAAGAGACAACAAGAAGCAAAATCTTCAACATAAACTTGAAGAGCCCTTGCCTGCCAAGAAGGACCTTAAGCATTCCTATCCCAGTTTAATGGGATAAGCTCATTCTTGCATTTTCCTCTTAAACCTCTAGGAATCCAGTGATCATGATGAATAACAAACACTCTGCTGCACTTGACTAATGGTCTCTCTTAATAGCTATGTTGTACTTTGGTATTCTTGCACTGTAGCCTCTGAAGAGTTTAGTGCATTATTAAATATCAATTCCAGTTCTGCCATTTCCAGCTTAATGCAGCTGAAGCTCTTCCTAGTTGGAAACCAGGTCCTAAGACAATCACATGAATATCTCATTGCTTCAAAACTAGGCATCTAAATTCACCTTAAACATCCAAATAAAGCCAGAGGAGCTCTCAAAACTGCTAAGAATCTGCATTATTTACTGACATCAGGGAGATCAGGTGACATGCAGCCTTTTAGAAAAGAACTCTATTTTCTACCAAAATGTACAGGTTTACCTGGGAAATGTCAGGTACCCACATTTGAACACCATCTTCTTCAGAGGACTCTGCATTTCAGATCCAGAAATGTTTTCATTTCCTGGAATAGCTGTGTTTATTACTTTAATAAACTGAATTAGGAAATATGGTTATTGGTTTCCTAACCAGGCTGAATTAAGTTTCATTAAAAAATAAAAGCTAGAATTCCAGTTTATACTTGACATAAAAGCACTTAAAATGTTAACCATATTCCTTTTCCTTGTTCTTTTAATATGGAGATAAAGCAAATCCTTCTGTCATGAAACCTAGAACTATTCTCAACATTTCAAATGGACAAAAATATCATAAATAAAACTTTTAATTAAAATATCTAGTACATAATATTTCTGCACTTACTGTGTGTGTGATGTTTGTTTTTTTTTCTATTTGCAGTAGATCACAATAAAAGCTGCAAAAATGTCTTTATTAAGCAAGCAGGGAGATGCTCCAAGGCATCCTGTAGCAAGGGAAGTTAGCCAGCCCAACTGCTGTGGGCTGCAGAAGCTGCTGCTGCTGGTGGCCATGATCCCTGCTCTGGAGGAAGATGAGTAACATGGACCTGAGCTTCAGCACCATAGCAAAGCAAAACCCACCCAGAAACTATGTCATTCCTAGATAAAATTATCATGTCTCATGCTTAATGGCCATGGTAGAGGCATGTCTCAGTGACAAAACACCAGGTAGTGGCATTTTGGGGGTTTATTATTTTCAGATCTAACACTGAGACAGCTGAGTCATGACTTTCTCAAAGCAGACATGAAGTTAATTGGACATTCAGAGGTAATGCTCCTGGGGCTCCTGCTGGGGCATTATGATACCTGCCTGTCTCTGCTGGGCATCAGCTGACACTTTCCTGAAGGCTCTGCTGCAGCATGAGCTACTGAGCAGGGACTGAATGGGACCTGGGAGCAATGCAAGCAGGTACAACACTACCTCTGGATGCTTCAGAGCAGTCTGGCTGCTGTGAAACAAGGGCAAAGCACAAGAGGGAGAAAAATGGGCAGACTTGCTTTGCTCTCCTGTGCACTTGGTTTCACCATAAGACTGCACCCTGTAGCCTCCTCATGCCCATGTCCCTGGAGAGATAGTTTGGGAGACCTGTCCTAAAGTCCATGGATGTCCATCTTTCTAGGACTTGAGCCTGTGTCAGGGGTGGCCCACACTTCTCTTCCTGTAGGCAACAGGCCAGGCAAAAGCTGCAGGGAGGTTTAGATGGGACAGTAGGAAATATTGCTTCTCAGAAGGAGTTGTCAGGCATTGGCCCAGGCTGCCCAGGGCAGTGCTGGAGTCAGCATCCCTGGAGGGCTTCAAAAAACATAGAGATGTGGCACTTAGAGACATGGTTTAGTGGCATGGGGGTGATGGGTTGATGATCTTAGAAGTCTGTTACAACCTTAATGATTCTTTGATTCTTTGATTCTTTGATTGGGGGCTTTGCTAAGTCCTGAGCAGGAACAAACCAGCTTGACACAAGTCCAGCAGCACACCACCCTTCACTGGGATCATCTTGCCTTACCTGTTGGTCTTCAGCAGAGCAAAGTTGATGCAGCAACACTTCTTCCTTTGCTGGAAAACTGACAATAAGAGAGAGTTCCATCATTAACTGGAGTCTCCCTGTGAGAGGACCTGGTTCAAACTGATCTTGGGAAGGCAAAAGCAACAGTTAACTGCTATGTGAAGTGCCTCTCAGCACTTTGCTTGTCACAGCTCTCACAGACCACTTCCACCTGCATTTATTAATGAAGAATCACTGAAGCACAAGCTAAATTTTTTTATCCACCCTTTTATGCCAGCAAACTGCTGTTTAATTGTCTGAATGAAAAAACTGGTGGGTGGACACTATAGCAAAGATCAACCTATTGATTCTCCTCACAGAAACATTTAAGCATCCTGTTTATTTCCACACAGGAACTTGTTCTTTATATTTATAAGAACCACAGAGCTGCTTTGGCCAGGGGGTGGGTTATTATCTACTAATTTCCCCTTGCCAGCTTTTCAAATGGTAGACTATCTGCAACAACGATTGTGGAGCTAAGCTAAAGAGGTTCCCTAAGCTGAATAGGTGTAGTTACCTTAAACATGGTGACAGATTCAGCACATGGTCATCTTATAGCATGAAAATTACTTGGATAGGTGTTAGAAAGAAGTTCTGCAAAATGCTTGTTTCCCCCCCCAGATTCATAATTAAATCACTACACTTTCCACTGACTTAATTCAAATGTTGCAGGGCTATTGTAGAGGAAAAGAGAGAAAAGCTTTAGATCCAGTTTCTGTGACAGTAGTTAATAAAAGGAGAAATATTGAAAAAGCTTTATGACAGCTTTAATAAGGAACTAAATGACCAAAACCAAACAAAGCACTTACCACTGGGAAGTCAAACTGTGCCAAAGCCCTATTTGCAAATGTTGAAGGCTTAATGACACACTCTTTAATTCTCTGTTTTCTCTCAGACTGGTCTCTTTTAAACTCCATTGAAGTGTACAGACAATGCAGCTTAAGATAAAGCCACCTTCAGAGAAGCAAGTCAACCCCCTGAAATCTGTGAGAGGATTGCTGGCATAATGCAGTTTCAGGCATGAGGATGGAAAAAACTTGTATCTTTGATTTCATAACAAATTTGATGACCTTTCTGGGCTCTAATCCATCCCAAAGCACATTCTTTGCTTTGATAGTTTATCAATAGTTTCAAAGGTAATTAATTTAAGCAAAGCTAGTGGTCTGTCAGAAATCAGAGTGTCTTACAAAGTAAGAGCATGTGCAGGTTTTCCTGGGTCTTTGGGTCTCTCAGAGGGAATCACAGAATATTAGGAGTTGGAAGGGACCAACAGCTCCATCCACCTTCACAGGTCATGTATGACATAAAGAAGAATGCAGTAGAATAAGTCCCAAGGAAATAAGAAGAAATTCAAGAACAAAATGTGTTTTTCTGAGGTTTGCTCTAGGTGGGACCTTCATATGTTCATCAGAAACTTGGATGAGGTGGACAAGCTTGTGCCTTGCTCCTTGCCTTGGCAGTTGTTAACATTTCTGCCTGTTCAGGCTTTGTGTTTGAAAAGATAATAATTGAAGTGCTGAATAATGCTGAAAGGAGCAGCAGTGAAGACTGTCAAGTGACAATCTCAGGTTTTGGGTTCACCTTTTTTCTTCATGGAAACAACAAGGGAACAGAGCAGGACATTCAATGCCACCAGGCAAGAAAGGAATAATAAAATATGAATTAAAACTAAAATAAACCAAAAGTGCACTGTTGCCTGGAGCCTCAAACTGCTATTTATCTTCATGAAGAAAATAATTCAATGGAGCACACAGTATTGTCCATTGTTACTCTCTTTTAGGAATGAATCAAGCTCTGCTAGAAATAATTCATGCTGTTATCTCCACATATACTCACTGGCCCATGGTCCTCTGCAGATAGTCCCATACAGAAGTTATATCTTCATCTAATTTATAGCCAAATCCTGCTGAAATCAGTGAGAATTCAGCCTAGGAAAATGCTACCAGATATCACATCACAACCATTGTGTTACAGCATGTCAAACAAACCTGACAATAAATGAATGAGGGGAAAGAAACAGCCATTTAAATTGATATCAATATACAACACTTAACACCACAGGGCTCAGCAGTTTTACAAAGGCCTGTGATGGCAATTGATTAACAATAGCATGTTAAAACCTACATAAATAGATGCATTAGCTAATTACAGAAGAGTCACTTTCTTGTCTGGTAGCATGAAGAGCACAGGAATGATTTCCCAGCTCGTTGAGTTAGTAAATGAAAGAATAACAAAACCCAAGCTGCCTGTGGCAGATCTCAGTTAGCAGAGCCAGACCTGTGCTGCAGAGGTAGAGGTACAGCCAAAGCCAGAAAAAAATGAGCCAAAACCTCAACACATACACAAAAAATAGGGTTTTTTCCTAATATTTGTCCCCAGCACTGTGTCTCTCTCAGCTTTCCAGGCACTAGGTGTTCACTGATGCTTTGTGCCTTAATTCACATGAAGGACAGAGATGGACAGCCAGGTAAGAGGAGGTGACCTGGTACCCAGGGTGGGTGGGTAGGAGGGTGCTGCCCACCCAGTGTCAGGCTCTTGGTCTCTACCAAGGGTGATTCAAAGGCCAGCTCCAGTTTGGAGGGAGCCTGTGCAACTGGGAGAGCTCTTCCCCCAGGCAGGGGCTTTGCTGGAGGTGTCAGGGATGAGCAATGCCTACAGGTGTTATTGGGCCATGCAGCCAACACCCCAGTAATGAATTGAAGGAGAATTGAGGAGAGGTCATGAAAAAGAGAATAAGGAGCTTGGGTTTGCCCTGACACAAAGAAGAACTAGGTAGCAGAGTGACATGGAGGATGAAGTCCTCAGATGAGAGAACCAGATCTTCACTACTGAAATATTTTGAATGTATGAGGGTGGAACACAAGGAGACTTGTCAGGGCCAGGGAAGAGGATGGTGTGTCCTCTCTCTCTCTCCTCTGTTCCAGGCAGAAGTCCCTTTGAAAAGCTGGAATACTTCCCTGGGTTTCTTTCCTGCTGATCTGATCAGGAGTTACTGGGAGCTTCTGCTTAGACAGCAACCCTGTGGCAGGGCACAGACAGAACCAGGGTCAGTGGGCAGTTCTGACACATATTTTGATCACAGCTAATTTGTCAGCTACAGCCTACAAACAGAAGAATAATTAAATGGGCCAAGATGCAGCTCACATAAGCAAAGCCAGGATAACCAGGTGTTAGGAAGCAAACTGAGAAACCACTGCAAGGTTTTCTAGTTTCCATGACTTCAAGAAGGAAAAGTGCTGATGAGCTGATAGGTTTCACAAAACTTGCTGTGAACAGCATGGCACAGAGGTTCAGGCAAGCATCCTGGAATGAGAAGATGTAGAATGTAAAAATAATTAGTCCAGGTTTATGGAGCCTAACAGCTAAACACAGGACACTTTGATAATTTTATCAAAGACACTGTAGAGGAATGTAATCACATGAAAGTGTCCTGTGGTAAATTCAGAGAGATCTGCAGGCCTTTGTAGCACAACTAATAGAACTTCAGTGCCAGTTAGTCTTGTGATAAGCCATGGTAAGCACAGCAAAATATGGATGAAATGGCTCACTGCCATTATGTCATCCACTTCCTTACTTGTCTTATAAACTACTTTGTCCATTTCTGCTCTTGACATACTTTGAAAGACAAACCTCTTGAAAACCATCTATGAGACTCAGATGCTGATTTCCCCTTGTACAAGTGGGCTCAGACCACCAAAAAGTCACAGAAGGAGCTTTGAAAGTTCCCACCTCCTTCTTCCCCTTCTCTCATCCTTAAATATATTCTTTCCCCATCAGCAGTAATTTTCATCAGCTAAGATCAGAGAATTCAGCACTCTGGGGAGAAAACACAGACACCTGAAGAGCAAGCAATCACCACAAGCTCCAGGTGAGGCAGTTGTCTCTCCACACAGGTACTGCAGTGAGTCACAGAGTGCAAAATCTGCACCTGCAGAAAGCTTTAGAGCAAACAGCCATCCCAGGGGAAGGAGCAGACTAATTAAAACTACTGCTACAAAAAGATGTTGCTGTTGGAACATGTGTTAGTATGAGGCAGTGCACGAGAGAGCAGTAAAAGAAATGTCAAAGGAAGGGAGCAGTTGTGGAAGAGCCTGAGCTAAAGGATGCAAAGACAAGTGTCTGGGGAAGCAGGGCAGAAACTCTGTCTGTAGCAAGTAGAGTTCTCTAAAAAATTAAAGGCTGGGGGAAAGAAGGTGCAGGGGAGTCTCTCTGCCATGGGGACAGGGTGTGATCAGTGCTCTCAGAGACAGATGCTCATATCTGTCTGTGTCATTTAGTGGCACAGCAGTGATAGGTTGATGGTTGGACTTGATGATCTTAGAGATCTCTTTCAACCTTAATGATCCTGTAAATGGATGACATTGCCAAATGAGACCATTTGATTTACATATAATCCTTGTCTAGGGCATGGGCTCCTTGTGTGTATCCACAGTCCAAGATAACTACTCTCCAAGATGGTTGGAACTGTGCTGGAATAAGAAAGGAGACTCAGACTTCCAGCTCCTTAATCAAAGCTCAATCTGCAATCCACAAATCACTCCCCAGGGGTGCTGGTTAGCTATACAACTCCCCCTGGTCCCCCTTTATTACAGCCATGCCTAGAAAGCCCTACCATCCCCTCTTCCAAATTGTGCAAGGTAGGGTTTGTCTCCCTGTTTCTGCTCCTTCTGGCTCTGAGATCACCATGGTAGTGGGCAGACGCCTGTCTGGGAGACACCAGTTCTCTAGCAAATACACCTCAGTATTTGAAGGACTGAATGAATTCCTTGATCACATCCATTATTACACAGAGCATAGGTGGATCTTTTATGTTGGGATAATTTAGGGTGACAAAGTCATCTGCATTACAACCAGTGTGCTGCAAACTGAAGCCTAATGAGCACTGAACCCTTCTCATAAAGGAACAAAGAGTAGGAGTCCAACTTCCCCTCCTGTCTTTGGCCTCCTGGAGACAACAAATTCCCCAGTGCCTGAAACTGGGCAACTTCCAATGCCCAAGCCTCTGAAAGCTGTATGATAAATCCTTTCCCATCTGGTTGGTCTTCAGCTAATTAACTGACATGGCTCAAAATGAACACCAGCTAATTGGAGCACTCTGTTCTCCCTCTCCCTGGCAGGAATGTAATGAATTCCAAATGATGAGAGGTTCAACATTTTCCAAGTAATCCCAATTCAATGTCACCAGTCCTGGGCCAGCCTCCCAGCAACTTGCACACATCCTCACCCTGGGTTCTGAATCCAAAGAGCATCACTGGAAAGGGAAAGTTGCCAGCTCTCCTGAAAGGACTGGCAGATGTGTGTAGTCTCCAGCTCAGATGATCTACTGGATAACATGCCACCTGCAAACAACAGGAGGCCAGATGAACTACAGACCTGCCTTTCCTGAAGCCAAGGGAATCCTCTAAGTTAGCCCATGCAACCTGAAGGTGTAAAGGTCATCTGTAGTGCTCTTTGCAAGAGAAGTGCAGAATTAATCAGATGGTTCTGTCAGTGTCCTGCAGGTGATGAGCACCAGAGCTAGGAATCTGGGGTCAAAAAGAGTAGGAAAAAAAAATCTGTATGCTATCAGTGAGGAAAAGATGTTAAAGTATAAAAACCCCTTGCATTACCTCACAGAGGCCACCTGCACCAAGAAGTACCCTGGCCAACCTACCAGGCAAAGCAGCAGAAGACATCTGCAGGTTTTTGGGCCCAGTAGCTCAGCAGAGCCCCCAGGGTGCATCCTCCCTGCCAGCACAGCCCTGCTCTCATCCAGACCACAGTGGCTATTCCCACAGACAGAGAGACTCTCACTCCAAACAAGCAATTTATGAACCCTGGCTGTCATAGAATACAGAATATTTTGGGTTGGAAGAGCTTTTTAAGGATCATCTAGTGCAACTCCCATGTCTCAAACCTTGAGGAAACTCTTTCCCTTCTACCTGCTTCCATCTGAGGATTTTATTTCTCCATTCTTTCTTGCTCCAGCTCCCGCTGGCATTTCTCTCCTGGGGTCCCAGGTCCTTTTCCAGCAATGTTATCCACTCCCACACACAAGGAATACCTTTCAATGACAGCAAGAAATCCCTCAATTACTCTCTGCATCTCCAAATGTATAGAATTAGTGGATAAGGTTAAACAGTGGCCATGGCCAGTGATGAACCTGTGGTGTTTCCTTCCTGTTGTGGTCATTCACCCACAGATGGTTTCAACATCCACATCTCACAAAACACAAACAAGCAAACAAAAAAACTCACCTTCCCAAACACCCAGGTGAGCAAAACTGCATGTAAAAGTATTTTTGCAGTAATGTGCACCAAAATGCTGTGAAGATCAGGCCAGATGTTGCAATTCAGTTGTGTTGTGAATAATAGTCCCTGTTTTTCCCTGAAATCACAGACTTGCAGAATGGTGGGGGCTGGAAGGGACCTCTGGGGATCATTTAATCCAACTCCCATGCTACAGCAGGGTCACCCAGAGCAGGGTGCCCAGGATCACCTCCAGCTGGGCTTGGAATCTCTCCCCAGGAGACTCCACAACCTCTCTGGGCAGCCTGGGCCAAGGCTCCAACATCCTCACAACAAACAAGATTTTCCTCCTGCTCAGCTGGAACCTCCTGGGTTCCAGTTTGTGCCCAGTGCCCCTTGGGCTGTCCCTGGGCACCACTGAGCAGAGTCTGGCCCCAGCCCCTTACCCCCAGCCTTGAGCTCTTGCTCAGCATTGAGCAGCTCCCCTCTGGGGCTGCTCTTCTTCAGACTAAGCAGTCCCAGGGCTCTCAGCCTTTCCTCCTGCCAGAGCTGCTCCAGTGCCCTCAGCATCTTCCTAGCCTCTGCTGGACTCTCTCTAGTAGTTCCTTGTCTCTCTTGAACTGGGGAGCCCAGACCTGGACCCAGGACTCCACATCTTGGCAGAGGAGAGGAAGAGGAGAACCTCTTTTGACATCTTGGGATGAATATTGTAATGTCAATGTGAACATACTATTCACAGAAAAGTCCTTTAAAATATGACCATATACAGCAATAAAGCTAAACCCACTTGCTTTCCTGTATGCAACTCTGCACAACACACCATGGGGTTTAGTTTGATCTCAGCTGCACTACTGTAAAGCAGGGTTAAGTCCACTGAGGTCATTAGGTGGGCTGAAATGAAACCAGGGTTTATGGAGAGGTTCACACCTAATGGAGGTTTTATTTGTTTCCCTGCAATATGAAATTTTAAAATTCTCCTGGCATGTCTTGTTTTCCAGTCTTTAGCAGGTGCTAAAAAAAGGTATTTTCAGTCCCAAAATGTGATAATTTTAAGGATTTTTTTTTTCTATTTTCATCTTAAATTATTCAATTCTAGCAAATTTAAGCTGTGTTAACTCAGAGGAGTGTTCTCTGTCTGAGGGGTTCATTTTTGTGTGTGTGTCAAGTTTGGAAATAAGAAAGCATAAATAAAATATCTTCATGGGATGCTAATTCACTTCTCTTTCTTTAACACATGAAATACAGTTGTGGAATACAGATCATCTTCTAGCTAGAAACATCATTTAATATTTATTACAGCACCATTCCTCCCTGCAGATGTGAGGAGGATATCCCTCCACTTCTTGAGCTGTGATCTGTGAAAGTCCTGACCTCAGAGTGCACCACCACTAAATGGGGCCCAAAATATTTACTTTACCCCCAGCAAGCAGAGTTCATTTTAAACTACCTAAGTCTGAATGGTTCCCAGTCTCACCCTTTTAGAAGCACCAGCATCAAGTTCAGTTTTCTTCATTGCAATACAAGCAAAGAGCTTTGGGAAAGCAGTGTGAGGACTTTTGTTTTTCACTGTGGAAATGGGAGTATTGTCAAATTGGAGGCAATGAGTTCAGCTCTGCTGCATATGTGGATAAATACATACACCTATATGTCATAGCACATTAACATCTTACAGTGTGATATATGATAAGGATGATAACAGAGTGGTTTTTAACTGGTCACATCTCTCCTTACTTGATAACAGAGTGGCTTTTAACTGGTCACATCTCTCCTTACTTTCTACACTTCAAAACCTGGCAGTTTAGAAGAGGCAAAAGCTAATTTGCTGGCAGTAGTCATCCTGCAGCTACTGTGTGCTCTGAAACTCTAGTGCATTGAGAGTTTGGGTAACAAACTGTTAAGAGTCTTCTCCATCTCCCAGATGAATACAACACAGTCATCAAACTCCAGGCTGTTTCTGTCCCATGCATGGAGTGAGCATCCAAGATCCCACTCCATTCCTTTGATTTGTTTCTTACATTCTCACCCAGCTCCATGTGCTTTTGTTCGAAGCAGCAAGGATGGCAGGTTTGAGATCTGCAAGCAGATGGAGTAACTGAGACTGCAACAAACTGTCCTAAAGCTGTTGAAATTGAGGTTGCTTCAGCTTCTCTTTCCAACCAGTGCTAACCCTGAGCCTGCAAAGGGTCCTGCTGACACCCAAGCAGATTCAGTTGCTAAAATAGATAGACTTCCCAGACCACTCTATATACTTAAAATACAGTCCTTTCCAAGGCAGTCTTGGTAACTATAAACCACAAGGTGCAGCACAACAGAAAATACAGGAGGTGAACTCTGAAGGTTAGGAGACTACAGTAAACTTGAGTTTTATGAAGGAGCACCCCAGGCAGTTTATAGTCAACACTAGGAGATTTTTATCTAACACAGCATTAGACACTTCAAGTGTTTTTCCATGTTCACACTCCAGTTACCTGTACCAAAAGCCAGCTCCTGGTTTCTGTTCACCTTAGCTCTTGCTTACCTAAGTTAAATATTCTTTGAACTGCTTTAACACAAAACATTTATTCCTAGTAAACCCCTGGGGTGGTGGTGCTGTAGCTGGGGAGGTGCAAACCCTGAACTAGAAATACAGGAAGCTAAGCAGAAAAGGCAGCAGATGAATTCAAACAGGGAGAAGGTAGGTGGGAGCGGGGAGATGGGGGAAATCCTTTGCTCCCCAGATGACTTATGCTGTTAGTTTGCCAGTGTTTCTAACCATGCAGTGCACCATGCACTATTCTGGCTGCAGTGGGACTTACAGAGTCATAAAACAGGATCATAGACTGGTTTGGGTTGAAAAACACAGGTAAAGGTCATCTAGTCCAACCCTTTGCAGTCAGCAGGGACATCTGCAACTAGAGCAGGTTGCTCAGAGCCCCAAACAACCTGAGCTGGAATGGTTCCAGGGATGGGACATCTCCCACTTCCCTGGGCAACCTGGGCCAGGGTCTCACCACCCCCAGTGTGAAAAATGTCTTCCTTTACATCTAGTCTAAATCTTCCTCTTGTAATTTAAAACCATCACCCCTTATCCTCTCTCAGCAGACACTACTAAAAAGACCATCCCCATCTTTCTAGGGGTTCCTTTAAGTACTGAAGGGCCTATACATATAAGAAGGGTTTATCTCTCTAGAGTGAGATTCCCCTAGGAGCAGAAATTTACAGCTGTCTTCTCTGTAAGGAAGATTTCATGTGCTTTAGATGATTTTCCTGTAAATGTAATAAATAAATGTAAAAATAAATGTAATGTAATATGTTTCCCTCTGTACTATCACTTTCTGTAGTCCTTGCCCAGCTGTTACCTCCCTCTTTTTATGCTCAAATTCAGCACAAAAGGAAACCTAGGAAAATGTGCTGAGCTCCTCCAAACTTCTATTTTCATGTGAAACATTCCTTCCCAGGTGTTACTTGCTCCCAAACAGCTTAGGATCAGTGGAAATTGCTTGACATCCTTGAGGATATTTAGCATTCATACTGTTATACAATTAACTCTCATTACCACCTGCATTTGTCTAATTCCAGCAAAAAACAACTTTCTTGCCAGTGACCTCACTTTTGGAAGAGGGAAAAGCACAGTGGCTCAGCCTGGGGGTAGGTGAGAGCAGGCACTCCAGCACCAGATTGCTGTGGTTTTGCATGGAGGATATTTATTAGTAATTGGATTGCTTCTGAAATTACTACAGCAGTGGATAATCTACCTCCCTAGACAACAACCTGGATGGTGTTAGCTTGCTCCTCTGTGGAAAGAAGGGAATTATTCTACATGCCAAAGGCATCGGCTCTGTCATGGTCACGTTCCAAGCACTCAGTGTGGTGCTGGAGAAGGAGCAGCCTTTAGAGGGGAAGTCTGCAGAGGAGATATGGGCTAAGTCCTTCTTATCTCACTTACCCTAACAAAGAATCTTAACTGCTTTTAATTAAGCTAAGCAGAAGGTGGCAATCTCAACAACATTTAGAATGCTGGGGGGGGAAAAAACCCTTGTTCCAAAGGTATTCTGGTGATCAGCATAGAATTGTCAGAGTTGGAAGGGACCTTAAAGATCATCTAGTACCAACCCCCCTGCCTGGCAGGGACACCATCCACTAGATCATGTTGCCCAGGGCCCCATCAAGCCTTGTCTTAAAAGCTTCCAAAGATGAGCATCCTTGCTTTGCATCCACACAACCCATAGACAAGCTGAGGACCAGGACTCCAGGTTGGTGGTGGATGGAATAAGTTGCAGCAATTGAATTTGCCCTCAACAAACAGGGGATATTATTGCAAGTTTCAGAATGCACTCAGAAAACTCTTCTTTCTGCTTGTATCTTTTCTTTTTATGCTTCTCTTTTGGCAGAGGTGCTGCAGAAGATGTAGCACAGCTGAGATTTTCTGCAAGGACATTTTAAGCTCCCAGGTATGAGAGTTGCTCAAAGTCTACTGTTATTATTGCCCTTCAGGAAAAACATCTGTGAAAACTCTGATTGCATTCACTTTAAGGCTTACTGTTGTATTTATAAACAGAGCTGTTGGTGATTTGGGTTTCTTAGAAGCCAATTTTGCTGTTTATCTGTAGGAAAAAAAAGCCCAGCACAATGTAGAGGAACAAGTACATTTCAGAGGGATCTCTTAAACTGTACAACTAGAAAAAAAGTTTCCCATCTGCTACAATTCCATTAAATGCTGAAAAGTGGAATTTTCAGGCTTATGATTTGGGTGGTAAAGGTTGAAGCAGTTCTGTTCACTTTCACAGTTTGCATCTACCCAGGCATATGGAGATTGTTTATAGCTGCCTGAAAAAAAGCCTAAATTTGTACACAGAGGCAAGTTAATTCTTATTAATGAATCATATTGATACCTAACCCTCTACTTTGTGTGTCACAGACTCCTGAGCAACAGAAATCTGTTTCAGGCTTCATCTTCTAGGGAAAGACAAACATCTTCTAGGGAAATATGCCATTATTAAATAAAAATAATTATTAAATAAAAACTAATTTTAAAAGATAATAACATAAAAATAGTCACTACTTGTCTCTCACTGCTGTGAACCACACTCATTTCAGCCCATGCCTGCCTTTGTAATAATTTTAAGTTAACATTTCCTCAAGAACTCTCTCAGTATAAAAGATCTTTAAGAAATAGAATCTCTTCAGAGGTCCCTTCCAACCCCCACCAGCCTGTGACCCTCTCCTTTGGTTCCAGTTACAGAATGGAATAGCCAGGAATGATGAGCTGGTCTTTTCATTAATGGACACACTGTGTTTGAAACTTACTCCCATTTAGCACATCTTCACCTAGCTTGTCTGTGGTACACACAGCACAGGATGACCTGCATGGAGGATAATTATAACTTCATAATTGCCAATAATTGCTTTCAAAACAAGTTAAGCTGTTTTCTATCTACACTGTCAGTGGAGGACATGCCATATCCTCAGAAGATGTCATATGGGCTAAGAGAATCCTAAACCTGCACTGCTTGAGCCAATGATTGACACTTGCACCTAGAAACTGGATGTCCACACAGGCAGGTACCAACCTGTGCTTTTGTGCTGATGATAACAGTAGGGATTGATGCCTTCAAATAGAAAACCTGTAAGTGCATATCTGGTTAAGTTAACATGTGTTTTGCAGATGAATCTTGCTTAGTTCAAAAATTAGTGCTGGCAGTTAAGAGATGATCTCAGGTAGGTGTGCACATCCTATGAAAGATATAAACCTTATGACATTACTCTGTGATAAACACATTTGGATCACAAGCCTCATTATTTTATGAAATATCAATCTTCAATGCCACAGCAATTACTGGAAGCCATTTCTACCCACCTTGTGCCCTGTGTCTTTCTACCTGCCCTGGCAAATACCTTTCTCCACTCTGTTGGCCATCAGATATGGAGGATGTGCTGGAAAGCTGCAATACATGGGTATAGAGTCACTAAGCCTGAAGGAGGTCTTACTGTTATCCAGTTATCTCAAATTACAATCCAATCCCAGCTAAGGTAAGGTGGAGATAGAGGTATTTATGTTATCCAAAATAAACCACATGGTAACAAATGACATTGGTGAAGAAATAAAAGAAAAACTACTTCATCTACCCTGAGGCCACATCAGGAAGTCATGTCCTGCACTTAACTTGCTCATGAACATCTCTGCTTTAGAGAAGTGTAAATCTCTTCCTCCATCCTATGGTAGTCACACTTCATCCTTCTCTAAACCATACAAGATACCAATATCTGATAGCAAAACATCAGGGATGCCAAAATTTGTCTCCTGCTAGTTCTTGAGAGAAAGCAGAGCCTGCAGCAGGCAGCCACTCTGCAGCAGTAACAAGTTTGGGGCAGTGGATATTTCCTCTCTTCCAGTGCACACTGGAACACATCCAAATAGCCTTTTAAAATGATAATTGAAGTTTTATATATGTAATAACCTGACTACTGAAAAGCAAATGAAAAATAATGACTGTTGCTGTTATATATCTATCTTCTGTAGGCACAAGTTGTCCTACAGCATAACAACTGATCTTTACTGGGGACCTAGGGCATGTTTCAGCTTCATTGCCTTATTTCTTCAGAAGAGGGGAATAAGGGGAAAGCAGGCTGGAGGGACATTTACACCCCATTTCCATTTAGGCTTTCAAGCTTGAAATCCTCTTCCTGGCATTGCAGGAGTCTGCATGTGGAGCCCTTAAACACATAACTGCAGATTTTGCCAGGACAGAAAGCAGTAGTGTTCTTGTTTCCTCTTGAACCGTGGTGCAAACAACTATACTTTGCTGTTTATGTTCCCCCATCCATTTATTGTTCTGTTTCACATACCATGTGCTCAAGGAGGGATTTCCAAACTGTGTTACATCCCTCACCACTGATGATGCAGAATTACTTCCAAGTATTATGAAAAGGCTAATTGAATAGCTGAATTTCTCCTCAGGCATGTGCATGGGCCTTATGAGTGGAGCCTGGCACTGAGGTGAAACAGGAACAAATTCAACCTGGTAACCTATGAGTGTCAGTGATGGAGGCTGAAGATGACGTGTTTGGATCATTGTGACAGAGACCTATCTGAATGAAGAGGTAAAGCTCATTCTGAAGCAGCAGGTGAGAAGCACATTTAGCTAACCTGATGTTATCTAGTGATCCAGAAGCCTTGACAGCTCTTGAGGAATGGAGGCTGGGCACTAGTGTTTTGACTGGTTATTTAAAGCACTTCCCCTTTCTGAACAGCATCACTTTCATCTTTCCCAAACTTAGCCTCTGCCAGCTGCTCCTTACCCATGAGCTCCTTTCCTCCAGGTTCCACAAACCTGACAGAGAACATGAGGAGTTTGCAGAGTTGAGAGATAATGTCTGTCTTTCCAAGCAAATGCCATCTGTATTACACACTAAAATTAACCAATGCTAATTGGCTGCCACACACAGAGCATGATATGCTCTGCTTGCTGAAGTAAAACCAAATGTATGAGTAGATTTCAACTGTTCCATTATTCCCTTTACAGGAGGTGTGCTTCTCCTGTGAAACCTGAGGCATCAGAGCCATGCTGCTGAGTGCACAATGGGAAACAAGGAGCCAGCTCTTACATGCTGAATAAGGTGACCCCAGGCTGGTCCCAAGAATCATGGCTCAAAAACACCCAAAAGAAAGCAAATCTATTTCAAATACCAATTCTGAACTTTCATATCTCTTGGGAGATGTTTGCAAATAGAGCTTCATTTCTGTAAGCCTCAGAGAATGCCATGGATATTGAACAGCACCATTTTTGTATTGATTTGGGCTTCCTACAACAATGTTGATATTTTCCACAGAATCACAGAATGGCTAAAGTTGGAAGAGATTGCCAGAGGTCATCTAGTCTAACTTCCCTGTTCCAGCATGGTCTACTAGAGCACATAATTCAGAGTTGTGTCCAGATGGTTTCTGAATCTCTCCAAGGAAGGAGACACCACAGTCTCTCTGAGCAGCCTGGTCTAGTGCTCTGGCACCCTCACAGCAAAGAAGTTCTTCCTCATGTTTAGGTGGAACTTCCTCTTTTCCAGTTTGTTCCCATTGCCTCACATCCTCTTGCCTGACACCATGGAGAAGAGGCTGGCTCCATCCTCTGCACACCCTCACTTCACATGTTTACATCCATTGATAAGATCCTTTCTCAGCCTTCTCTTCTCCAGGTTGAACAAGCTCAGCTCTCTCAGCCTATCCTCAGAAAGGACATGTACCAGCTCCTCATCATCTCTGTAGCTCTCCACTGGACTTACTCCAGGAGCTCTATGTTTCTCTTTTACTGAGAGGCCCAGAACTGAACACAGTTCTCCAGATGTGGCCTCACCAAGGCTAAGCAGAGGAGCAGGATCACCTCCCTCAACCTGCTGGCAATGCTCTTACCAATGCAACCCAGGATACCATGAGCCAGCAGTGTGCCCTTGTGGACAAGAAGGCCAATGGTATCCTGGGTTGTCCACCAGGACCCCCAGGTCCATCTCTTCTGAGCTAAATTCCAGCAGGTCAGCTCCCAGCCTGTAGTTTTCTTTAGCTCCTTTATATAATATCATGGTTTAACCTCAAAGAGCAGCTAAGCCCTCACAGCCACTTGCACACTCCCCCTCAGAGGGGCAGGGGAGAGAGTTGGAAAAGTGAGAAAACTCATGGGTTGAGATACCTGGGGACATGGTTTAGTGGCATGGTGGTAATAGGCTGATAGTTGGACTTGATGATCTTAGAGGTCTCTTCCAACCTTAATGATTCTGTGAAAGACACTTCAGTAAGCAAAGCAAGAGCCACCCACACAAACAAAACAAGCCAAGGAATTCATTCACTCAGGTTCACACTGGAGTTCCAGCCTCTCCAGCACTGTAGTGATGCCCTGGCCACCTGCCAGCCCAGGAGCATGGTCATTGCTGCTATCAAAATGTTCCCAGACACAGCAGAGTTGGGTGCTCAACAGTGCAGCAAGCAACAGCAAAAGAAAGCAGCCACTCATAAGCACTGAACTCTAACATACAGTAAGAGAAGCAAGGCCCATGGTAAACACAGGAACCTGTTGACCCTGGGTACCACCAGAGCTTCAGAGCTTGAGATTTAGGACACTGTAAGCAGTTATTTCCCCTCTTTGGGATAAGACAAGTAGTGAACCAGAGACAATGGAAAGAAAAGCTCTCAGGAGAGAGCACTTGTTGTGATTATCTCTTCTGCATCAGCACAGGAAGCTGCTAACATGGGAAATGGAGTCTCTGCTTCATCCTTAATCCCTTCAGCAGCCCATGAAGCAATCAAAGAAAAGAACTTCTCCTAAAAAAACCACTTTCTCACAGAATCAGAAGCTAGCACATCTGGTACAAAAATATGAGCTGAAATGTGCATCTGTTACAGTAAAGAAATACAACAGAACTTTTTAATATATTAAATGATGTTCTATTGGATAAAATTCCATTTTAATTTAAAACTCATTCCATATTAAAGGCAAGTTGAAAAAGTTATTATCTAAGGTTTAATTGCATACATTATGTTTGTAGCCTTAGGTATTGCAGGTAGTTCTTTAATATTTCCTTCAATATATTGAGATCATGGAACAAGCATTTAATTCTCCTTGAAGAATGTTCCAGAGATAACTATGGGAAAGAAATGTAGGCAATTTAAAAGTTTGAGCTGTTAAGTGAAAGGCATAGTATTTTAAAGAGGCAAGACCCAGGTTATGCCAAAGCCTCCCAACTTTTCCTTGAACAGCAATGGATTTGGCCCATTTTCAGGGAACATTTACAGTTTTAGCTGCAGAGTACATGAAAAGCATATGGACTGTCACTGGTGCCTTATTGAGTCCACTCTTGACAGTCAGGCTCCACATTAAAAATAGAAATCCTTTCAAGCTGCAATATGGGTGTTTGGAACCATGTCAGGTATTTTCCTTCAAAAGTGTAAAACATCAAATGGGCCCAAACATTTAAATAGGGCAAAGTTTTGCCCCAGAGGATGGAAAAGCCTGTAGGAGAACCTCTGTCCTATGGACAACCTAAATGATTCTATGATTAAGCAGAGAGTCTGCAGACAAACTGTGAACACAAGCTAGGAATAATCAGATTTCCACTCCTTTACCAGAAGAGTTGGATGTTTGTTGGGGAGTGATGATTCCCTTTATTTCCCTGGCACCTGCCTTTCTACAAACATCAAGGTATCCAGAGTTACACAGTTTCAAGAGACCAAAATCCACCAGTGCCTAAGGGGCTGTGTAAAGCCAGAACCATCTTCCTCATGCTTCAGATATCACACCCTGTTGCTCCTTTCCACTTTGGGGACTGCAGCCCTCTTGGCTCCCCTTGTAGATGCATTGTTTTAAGGCCAGTGAGCTGAGGTCTCACCCAAGCAGGTGAAAGCCTTTGTACATCACCTAACACTGCACCCAGGGGGCAAAAGGAGTCAGGAAGCTGAAGCTCTAAAGCTAAGCACTCAAGAATACAGTTAGAACAGCTAAACCCCTTCACCCTTCCTCTAACACAGACACACACTCAGATGATTTCTGCACATAACCAAGCTGGTGACATTTCTCCAGCCCAAATGCTTCTCATGCCAATTGCTACTGAAGCATGAGTGATCTGGCCCTTGCCACAGATAATGTCACCTTTCCAATCTCACTACATTATCTAGTGCCAGGAGCATTTGACTTCCTGTGAGAGAGCCTCCTACAAGCCAGTTTTCTGAAATTAGTGCTTAATGATACAATTAATTTGCTATATGGCTTAGGAACTTCTGAAAATACCAAATGGCTCCTACTTTTTTTTTTTTCTCTAATATAAATTTCATCTAAAAAATAAAAGAACCCAAACAAAAAAAAATCAATCTGACTTTCAGGGTTTTTTTAAACTGCCCAGAATTTCTACCTTGATTTGAAGGTTATTATCTATGGGGTTTTTTTCCCTCCATCTTCAAGCAGGCAAGTCCAGGAAGGTGTACTTAAAGCATAAGCCACCCACTTTGATACCCTCTGCATGACATGGCTTGTGCAAACCCAAACCTGGTCAACACTAGAGCTGCATAAAACTACAAGCAATGCCCAAAGAACTCAAATTCATCAATAAGTCTTCCAGACAAAGATGAGATGGAACAGACATCTGGCTAAGCACAGGAAACAGCTTCCTCTTTCCTTCCATGCACAAGGAAAGACTTCTGAACTAGAACTTCTGATTGTATTCAATCACCAGAACCCTTGATGGCAGCTATAATTCAAGCCTGGAGAGGACCTGTACAGTATCTTCAGACTCCTTATTCTGAGTTCCTCTGAGCCTCTGATAATGCTGTGCTCACCAAATGTTTGTTTAACTTAGAATGTTTGCTTACTTAAAAGCAATCCTTGCAATGAAAATGTACTGCCTGCTGTCTGAGTGGTTTATTGTGAGTTGAGAAGAGAAGCATGTGAGGAAGCCAAGCTAGGCTGTTACAGAAATACTCTCAGCAAACAAGAAGATACAGGGTTGTCATTTTTTTGATCAATCATTTGAAATGAATGCAAACTATTTTTTTTTTCCTTGTCATTTAATTTTAAATTAGTCTAATCAGACATCTGCTAGAATCTGCCTGAATTAACAAAACTGCACACAAATCTTGTAGGAGCACTCAAGGATTGCTTTCCTCAAATTGCATTAACTCACATGGACACTATGGAGCTAATTGAACATCCTTAACACAATAGTCTAGACTTTCTGATTTAACTTTATTATAGTCAGAAGAAATAACTGTACAGAGCCAAACATGTTGCTAAGGACTCAGCAGCAAACACTTCTGCAGTGGTTCAATAAAAGCAGGCTGCTTATCCCACTTCATTATCTCTCTTATTGCTACTTTGAGATGGAAAGAGAATTTCATCACAAATTAGAAAAGCAGATTTGTCTCAAAATTCTTTGTTTTCTATGGACTAGCAAAGCAAGGTTCCTGGGAATTTTATTGTTGCCAGTACAGGGGATTTTGATATCATGGCAATCTCTTGATCCTCTGACACTGTATGGGTGAATTCTTCAGCATTTACTGCAGGATTTGAAATTGCTCTACAGTGTTGAGAAGTATTCTCCTGACTCTGGGCACATTCTGAACAACAGAAACATCTGTTGCAAAACTGAAATTACACAGGAGCTACATTCAGTAAGAAGTGGGTTGGGATTTTTTTTTCAGGTCTATGCTCCTGTCCTATCTAGTAGGTAGGGCTTTCAAAAACAGATTGACAAAATGGAGAGACATTTTCCTAGTGTGTTGGTGGGGTTAATAGATACATGAAAATCATGACCATCTGAAAATCTCCCTAATTTCAGCAGACAGACTGCCTCTTTAAATCTACATCAAGTGATACTTTAGCATTGGTCAAAAAAAAAAAGAGTTCTCAATAAGTAAGACAAGTTTCCTCACTAATTTTTGACCAAGACTTAAATGTATCTAAGATTTCAACTTGCGAGTTCTACAGGGAGGCAGAAGAACCTCAGAACTCTGTGATATAGGATTATAGGATTGTCAGAGTTGAAAGGGACCTCAAAGATCATCTAGTTCCAACCCCCCTGCCTGGCAGGGACACCATCCACTAGATCAGGTTACCCATACATGGTAAAGGAAACATTTATCTAAGAGGTTTAGTCTTTGGTAAAGGAAGCATTTATCTAAGAGGTTTAGTCTTTTGCCATCTTTATTTACCACTAGGTGTTCACAGGGTTTTGAGGATGAGCTAGAAGAGAAGCTTCCATTTCTCAGGCATTCCTATTCCTCAAGGTTAGTGTCAAAACTGTGTCAAGAACAATTGTGAAGTTTGCATGAATTTTTCAGGTACCTGTACCTCTGTCAGCCCTTTGAAATAAAGAAATAAAAGGAATGGAGCCCAAATGTCCCTTTTTTAATGAGTGATGGGAAATGAGGAAGGATCAATCATTGGCAAAGTAAAAGATGTTTAATATTGATTGTTCTTCTGAGGGATGAGGAAGCTTTTCTAATGGTCTTTAGGGAATTTGGGAAGGAGATAGCCTATAGATTTGTTTTCTTTTGTGTTCCCAAAGGAGTAAGGAAAAGATGAGGCTATGATAGATTATAATTCTGCAAGGAATGACTAATGAGGAACTGAACTACCTTTGTAGCAGTAGGAAAAGAAGTAATCACCAGAGTAATTGGGTTTATTGGGTTTCTGCTTAGCACACATCCAGTTCTCTCTTAAAGATCCTGTCCCTTCCAATCACTTTTATGCTGTAGGTCTTTCCTTCTATATTTGTTATGCCTGACTTGAGTTATTTCATGAAATTTGACCTTGTATTCCTAATCTCATCCACTTGTTCTGAATAGTTCATCTTCTTTATTTTCCTCTGATAACTGTTCTGTCAAGCAGTCCATGTAAACATCACATCTTAGTCTGTAAAGCCAGCCCCTGTCTGACTCAAAGAGTGGAGAGACATTAATAAAGCCCCAACAGCTCATTTTATTCTTCTCAGGAAAACTGGCTACAGAAATAATACTCTAGGATAAATTCTGTAGAAGTGCATGACCTTCTTGGAGGAATTACTGTCTTAAAATTAATTACAACTTCCATTGGCAACTAAATGTTATTTTTTTAAACAGGTAGGAACCAGCAAGAGTTATCTGTGAGTTACCCAAAAAATAGATATTGTTTGCTGTGCTGTGTTTTTTTCTGAAAGGCTTTTACACTCCTGCTGTGAAAATATCTCTCTGCAGAAATGTATTCTTGCAGGGGGAAAAAATATCCCACATTTCATATTTTCTGTCAGTGACATTCCACTTCCAATTCCCCAAGAGCAAATGAGACATTTCATTCAAGCCTAATGACACAGTAGTTGGTTGTTTCCTAAAGCTGGGTGGTTTGCATAGTGAATTTATTCCTCTTGCAATATTATGTCATGCTGTTTTAACAGGATCTCCCTTTGGGGAAGTGTTTTCAGCCCCTGCTCATGCTCCCAGCATATTCAGTGCTTGCATTCACAGACATCCCAGTGGTGGTTCATTTCACAGTCACTGCAAAGACATGGCTTATGGTTTCTTATTTCCACTACATATGCTCTAGTCCCAGTTGGCATCATTCCCTCTTGAGAGAAAACTGATCATCCAGAAGATGGTTGGTCTAACTATGATTGTGTCCCCCATAACAATAATTTCAATGCCTTATAGAACAGATAGAGTCTTTTAGGGAAGAAGAGACACAGTTGCAGAGCCAGACTGTATCTTCCACCTCTCTAAAAGGGAACTGCTTTGCTTACCTCCTTTCTGAAAGGCTGTGAGATGAACTGATGAAAAATATTGTTAGAAGAGCTAAGTAGTCTTTTGATACTCTTTGCTTCAGGAGGTTTTTTCTCTGCATCTTTGCACAAAGGAAAATAAATTAATATGAAATCCACCCAAGGCCTGACAATTGCCACTTGACCTTCTAGTTACAGACCATGCAAGGCCACTTTAAGGCAACCTGTAATTCAGGGAAGGAAGAGAGGATTTCAGAATGTTCATAATGGTCAACATTTGCTCTTCACCCTTTGAAGTGTGGTCTCTTGGGATGAGCTCAATTTCCATGCAACAAGATCTACAAAGCCAAGAGTCCTACAGGTTCTGTGTAATGGTTGTGGAAACCTGACCTAAAAAGTCAGGCACCTTCTCCAGGTCAACTATCAAGTATGTTGTTTCCAGCCAGGCATAAGAACACACATTTGTGTTACTATAAAGGCATTTGAGATAGTTCATCTCACTGAAACTGTGCAACAAATATATCATTGAGTCAGTCAACTATGGCAATTCAGAGGGGTTTCAGGGTTAGCATTGCTCTGCCTGTGCCTGCAGCTGTGATGACAACTGTACTACCAGCCTGTGCTGGGTCTGATATGTACCTCTGACCATTAGGTTATGTAGAGTTTCCTGCAAAGTAAGAATAAAAAATGAATAGATAAGGTCAAAACTTCCAACATTTAGGCATGATTAGGAGGCTTAATTCATTCTAGGTCATCACTCTGAAGTCAGTAGGTGCAAGGCAGGGCTCTGAACATAGGCTAGCAAAGCCTTGCATCCCCTGTAAGTCTCAGAGAGGTCTCCTTAGCATCAATTGCCCCTTACAGAGTCTTTGGCTGGGACATGGGTTAACACTGCTCCTGAAGGTTTCCAAACACTGTTATATTTCAACAGTTACCTGCACATTGTTAGACATAGAGCAGGAAAAAAATAAAGGTATTTCCAACAGAGAAAAGTTGTATACAATGTAAGAGTTTGATCAAGCCTCATACAATACAGATGATTCCAGTTTTTCTACTTCCTAGATTCACTGCAGCTATCCAATGAGTATAGTCTTACAGTGGCCTTCCTCTTTTATCCACTAAATCTTGGAACTGTGTCTCCTTTGCTTTGTGCACTAACATCCTCCAGCTCTGCTAATAGAAAGATGCTGGCACTTTTCAAATCCACAGAACCTGGCTGCAGCAGGAATAATATGTACAAAAGTAGGTGCCTCAATTACAGAGAATAAGCAGAGAAGGTAAGAAAAGGGACTGATGATAACAAGTATAATAGTCACTGTATTAGGCCAACAGGGTCAACAGCTAATCTTGCTGCAGTCTGAAAAAGGTTATTTTAATTCCAGTAATTGGCCCCAACCACCAGCAACAATTGATGCACTGCCTCTTTTATCTGCTTGCTGCTCACCATGTTCATGTGCAGCTGCACTGCAAGATGAACACAAATTACCTGCTCAGGTCAATGAAAGTGATTACTTCTGTTCACATTATTGATCAGTTGTGTTGCTTATACAAAGCTTCAGTCATTGCAGCATCTCTGGCTTATTGAAAATGAGCTGTCTGGAGGTACCACAGTGTTCAGCAAGGCAGGGAACAGGCTAATTGTTATTAGACTGGTGATCATTATTATGATTATTTTTCTTAATGACTAACATTTATACGGTGCTGATCATGCAGTTCCCCTAAGGCAGTTTGTAAGCTTCACAAAAGGTTTTACAAACTACATTTCTGAGCCTGAAAGCATTATTATAACTTAGTGGCTACTTGGTATGTGGCCTAGGGCCAGAAGAAAGATCAGGAGTGTCATTAATAAGTGGTGTGCAGCTGCTTTGGGAGCATCGTGTTTCTCTAAACACACAGCTCATCCCATGGGACCTAGAGTCTTGCTGTGGGGGAGTCACACTTGGTGAGGGAAAAGCCAAAGGTTCTGAGACTGAAAATGAAGGAAGTCACCAAGAAGAGCTGCCACAGTTCACAGGCATTCAGGTGTGTGGGTCACAACCACCCAAAGAATGGCATGGGCACCTTCTCAGGAGGCTTCTTTTCACTTCCAGCTTTTTAGGTAGTATAAAGCTCCTGACACACACACTCAAGTAACTTTGTTCAATGGAGTTAGCATAAGACAGAATTATGCTGCTTTATCAGTCCTTAAGTTCCATGTCAGAAATATTGCTGTCATTAATATTTTGTAACAGATTCCAGCTCCTCAGCAGAAAAGAGTGGACAGAGAACCATGTACACTCTGCTCCTGCTGGTGTCTAGGCACCTCTGCCTGAACTAACCTGATGTCTTCACAGCCCCATCCTTGTTATCAGAGACATGTTCTTAGGCACATGCATCTTCCCCTGAGATCACAGAATAACAGAATATTAGGAGTTGTAAGGGACCTGGAAAGATCATCTAGTCCAACCCTCCTGCCACAGCAGGATTCCCTAGACCAGGTCAGATCCAGATTTCAGCTTCTGTTCCAAGGAACACAATGCCTGTTACTTCAATTTTCTACTGTTTAACACTAGGAAAGAAAAAAAAATAATTAAAAAAAAGTCCAAATATGTTAAAAGTTTATAAATTTGAAACATTACCTGATGAAATGCAGAGTATAAATAACCACATTTATACCCATTGTATTGCCAGAGAAAAACATGACACGTGTAATAATATTGGTCAGTCTCTTCTTTCAAGTAACAAGTGGTAGGACAAGAGGAAATGGCCTCAAGTTGCACCAGGGGAGGTTCAGGTTGGATATTAGGAAATATTAAGAACAATTTCTTCCCCAGAGTGTTGTCAAACCCTGGCCCAGGCTGCCCAGGGCAGTGGTGGAGTCATCATCCCTGGAGGGGTTTAAAAGCCATGGAGATGTGGTGCTGAGAGACATGGTTGAGTGGTGACCTAGCAGTGTTGGATTAATGCTTGGACTTGATGATCTTAAAGGTCTCTTCCAACCTTAATGGTTCTACA
Organism: Galbula dea; assembly: GCA_013399015.1. Lineage (NCBI taxonomy): Eukaryota > Metazoa > Chordata > Aves > Piciformes > Galbulidae > Galbula > Galbula dea. Next base: position 91,874 of record VWZX01008373.1, on the reverse strand, counting down.
GTTCTATATCATAACAGAATAAGAGCCTGAAACAGGTGTCTTGAAATTTAGGAAACTTCACTGACCAGCTTTTTACCTGCTTTAACAAAAGAAGTTTCCAGTTCTGAGTCATGTGCTATTATGTCCTGTCACTTAGTCATTGGAAAATTTAGTGTTTGATTACCTTTTCTCCTGCAAATAGGGGCACAGAGAGCTAGCAGGAGCTTGTTTGAAATCAGGACACCTCTAAATGTCCTCTATTCCCTGTGCTTTAACTTCACATTCATGTGTTAAGGTGGAAGCAGTTAATTACAGAGGTTTCAGTGGAGTTGAGAGCTCTTCACTGGAAAGCACATTCATACTGGGTGTAAAGAAAACAATCCAAGAACTCTGGACTCACTCCAGGAGTAATGCTCATCTCCCTCATTTTTGGATCCTCAGGAAGAGCAACTCCCACTCCCCTAAAATATCTGAGGAAATTGTTTTTTCCACCTGATTATTTGGCCAATTCCCCATAGCAGAGATAAGAAGCAGAGCATATGCATTTTGCAGATTACTGATCTCTGTTATCCTTCTACTTGTAGAAGGGCCTCAGTGTCTACAGGAGCCTTTCAGCCTAACCAGCTGGAGTGCTTTAACCATGTCAAGAGAGAAATTCAATTAGAAAGTTCTGCTCAGCAAGGAGAATTTGAAGATATTTGATGAAATGGCAGAACTTTTCCATTTTAAACTCCTCCTAAACTGGCTTAGCTAGAAGAAATAAGCACCCAAAGCACAAAAAGTATGGGCTTTGGTTGTTGTCTGTTTGTTTGTGGTTTTAAGAAACAAAAGTTACAACTGGCTAGGAACTCTGCCATGAACCCCTGTCATTTTATGGGCTTTGGAAGTAAGAGAGAATAATTTTTGAGTGAAAAAGGCAGGTTTGTGTTGCTTCTATGCCATTTTCTAGGCTGCTTCCTGCATATCACAGAGTCATTAAGGTTGGAAGAGACTTCCAAGATCATCAAGTCCAACCACCAACCTATCTCCACCATGCTGCTAAACCATGTCCCTGAGTACCACATCTATTATTAATTCAGGGACAATGGGCTTAGAGCAGCTATGCATTTCTTCAACTTTACAGTGACCTTCACAATGATTTTTGGGCAAATTTGGAACAGAAGAGTACAGACATTTGTGTCTTTTTAGGAATTAATCTGCAGAAACCCTCCCATGTTTACTAAACTTGCTTTCAGATCTGCTTCTGACTCCAGTTATCAAGGCAAAATACCAAACTCTTACACATTTGGCAGGATATAAAAGAGTGCAAAAGGACAAAATAAATCAAGTTATCACCTTTCTTTCATGTTTAACCCTGGGTTTGTATGTTGTTCTCTGCCTAATTGAAAGCAGATTAAAAGGCAAAACATGTTAGAAGCATTCAGACCAATCATCTGGGTAAACACAGGTAACAAAATTGTATGTATTCTTGCTAATTACTACCATAACAACATGAGGATTTGTCATGAGTCCTGTTCTTTATTCAGAGACAGGGGAATACATTCCAAACAGCAAAGACTATTCTATATTTCAGTCACACAAAATATGGTTTGAACATGGTTTGGTTTTTAGATCAAAAGCTTAATTCATAAATAGAATTAAATGGCTTATATGGTAGAAAGTGTGTTCAGCCTTGCAGTTCTTTCTTTGTAAATGAACTGGGAACAGAGTGGATATTACAAGATTTATATATATATATATATATAAGTGTTCCAGGCTTATTTTCTGAGCTCCAAAAGAAGGCAGGGGGGGAAAGTGCAATTTTGAATAAATAAATAGCAATGCACTATTCAAAAACCCTGAACATATAATAGCCTAGTGCATTTTCCAGAGGATATTTTCCTGAAGGATAGAAGGAGGGAAGATACTCTATAATTCCCTTCAATTTGCCAATTTTCACTCTTTGTGTACCACATCCTCAGCTTGCATAAACTGGAATAGCTCTGATTTTACAAGCTGAACAGTATTCGTGGTTGCTACTTGGAGCCTTGACTGGTTGGTCTGTTCTGGAGAGCAAAACCAAGCTCCTCATTGCTGTCCACACATTTTTATAACAGTGCATTTGCTTTTGTATTGATCCTTTGCAAGTGGAAGCCCTCTCAACCAGCAGACAGGCTGCTTCAATGAGCTGCTGGCATTCAAGGTGGATCAAGGCTTTGCTCAAGAGATAGATCACTGAGTCCTGGGCTGTGTCCCCAGCAGTGTGGCCAGCAGGTCAAGGGAGGGGATTTTGCTCTGGTGAGACATAACCTGCAGTGTTGGGGCCAGCTCTGGAGTCCTCAGCTCAGGAGGGACATGGACCTCAGGGAGCTGGTGCAGAGGAGGCCCCAGGAATGGTCTGAGGGCTGGAACCTCTCTGCTGTGAGGACAGGCTGAGAGAGTTGGGGTTGTTTAGCCTGGAGAAGAGAAGGCTCCAGGGAGATCTTACTGTGGATCTTCAGTACTTAAAGGAGCCTATAAGAAAGACAGGGACAGACATTTCTGCATGGTCTGTTGGGACAGGACAAGAAGTGATGGTTTGAAACAAAAAAAAAAGGGAGATTTAGACTAGATAGAAGGGAGAAATTTCATACACTGAGGGTGAGACACTGACCCTGCTTGCCCAGATGNCCAGGTTGCCCAGAGAGGTGGGAGATGTTCCATCCCTGTAACCATTCCAGGTCAGGTTACCTGGGGCTGTGGACAACCTGATCTAGTTGCAGATGTCCCTGCTGACTGCAGGGGGCTGGGCTAGGTGACCTTCAAAGGCCCCTTCCAAACCCAACCATTCTAGGTTTCTATGATCAACAGCTGCTACTCAAGAGGTAAACCCTTCCCAGTCCTAGGCCTGAAGTGTAGGAAGGACATAGCAAGGGCACACTTCTATAACATCACCAGGAGGCAGTTGACAGCTGGTAAAAGATGAAAGAGTTGTTCTAAGACCTAGATTCATTGTGAATTTTACCCCAAGTCTCTTTATGGAATTGGAATCTTATGAAAAAAAAAAACAACCCAGCTCTAAAACAATCTTTGTCATTCAAAAGTGGAAGTGGTTTGATAGCTCATGAAGATGATGGACAGTTATCTCCTCAGAAAAGCCTGATGCCTGACAAAATGCAGGACATTGTGACAAGAAGGGATTACAGCAGGTTAACCAAGTAAAGCCCATCTCACTGCATGAGCAAAAGAGCATTATGACTTTCTTTGGCAGATGAAGCACAATTCTCCTCACATGCCACATTTATAGGTTTGGGGTTTTTTTGGAGGTGAAAACATCTGGCTACTGAACTATGTTTATAAACTATCCACAAGCTTTCCCCTTTGTCTTTAATTGAATTTGTAAAGCTAAAGATAGTTTTCACTTTTGATCCTGCAACTGTCACCTTTAAGTCTGTCCTCAGTGCAATCTCACAAGATTAATGAGTGCTTTGCCTATGTCCATCTCACTGGCACTGCAACAAAAGCATGCACTTGAGCAGAGACTGACAGGCTGTGCAAAGGCAAACAACTGACTCTGCTCAGTGCCCAGTACTGCCTGCTCAGCCCCAGCTTCTCTATGCCACCCAGGACCCACTAACTGCTGCTTTCCTACAGCAAACCATGATGGGAGGCTAACTTCCACCAAAGAGGCAGGGGAAGCAACCCAAACAGCTAACAGAAGCTCCAGACAAACCTTCAGATAGGAAGGCTTGGGACATGGAATGGTTTGGGTTGGAAAGGACTTTTAAGATCATCTAGTTCCAATCAACCTGCCATGGGCAGGGACACTTTCCAGTAGACCAGGTTGCTCAAAGCCCCCTCCAACCTGCCCTTGAACATTTCCAGGGATGAGGCATCTGTAACTTCCCTGGGCAAGCAGTTCCAGTGCCTCACCACCTTCTCAGGGAAGAGCTTTTTCATTACATCTCATCTAAATCTACCCTTTCTCAGTTTAAAGTCATTATCCCTTGTTCTATCACCACATGTCCTTGCTGGAACTCCCTCTCCAGCTTTCTTGCAAGGCCCTTTGACATAGCATTAAATCTCTCTTTATACATTGGCATGTATAAAAATAAAGTCACACTTACAGCTAAGTTTTACTTCACTGCAAATAAGCCAACAAACTAAAATCTGCCTCTGCTCTTCAGGCTGCTTAGCTTGACATTGGCTGAAAACTTTTCAGTTGTGCAGAAGATGTGTACCTTTTCCTTCAGAAATAATGGCAAGATAATACAGCATGTGCATGTGCTTAAAAGCAATAAGGTAAAATATTTTTTGCTGTTGTGAGGTTCAGTTCAGGTTCTATTGTGATAAATATCTAAGCAGAACATTACTCCCAGAATTTATTAAGCAAAATTAGGATGAAGTATGTTATGACACTTCAAAACAATGATCCAAGAAAGCACTCACAATAAAATGAAGTAGTTATTAGTCACATAAAACAGTCAGTGATTAAAGATTTAACATGTTGTCTTGGGCTCACAATACAACCATTCTATAAATGGATTTACAATTCCTTATGGAAAGTATTATAATTCACTTTGAAGAAATTAAGCCCATTTGATCTTGATATCATTTTGAAGAATGTATGAAAGATTAAGAGCAGAAAATAGATTTTTTTTTTCCCCACCATGAAATCAGTGTTAAATCTTACAAGACATAATGAGAAGTGTTTCCAAACCCATAAAATCTAACAAGAACAACTATGAATTTAACTGGAACTTAATAAAATATCATTTGAAAATGGTTTAGCAATGTGCTTCCAAAGCAAGTGTTTCTAAGAGATGCACAGTAAATAACCCCTTAATCCACAGCCTAGAAACTTTTCTGTTAGCATTAATATGCCTTTCCATTTAGCATTTAGCATTCAATATATCTTATATTCATCTGAAACCATTTAGAACTCTGGGGAAAAGAAAAAAATACCTGAACCATAATTTTAGCATAAAGCACATCAAGCATTCAGATGCCTATTTGCATACAAGTGGAAGTTAAATTTCCTGTGCATATTACAACAAGCTTGATTCTGTCACCTTTATTCAAAGTCAGTCATCATCTAAACCTAATCTGCCAAGGTATTGTGGCACTAAAAATGTAGAAAGGTATTCAGTAGGACTTTCAAAAGCACCTCCCTGATTAAATCATTTTAGCAGTAATGCTTTTGAGTAATAAAGCCTAAATAATTAAAGATACACATTCAAGCTGGTGCAGATAAACATGTTGTTACATGCTCTAGACAGGTGTCATGCACCTAAGCTCCTTTGAAAGCTCTATTGGACAGATCTTTATATTGAGATGTATGAATATCTTGAGAATGTAACTCTTGGGCTTCTGTGTTTTCATGGAGCTATCTACAAAATAAAGATAACCCCTGTCTATTGTAAAGATTAATACACTAAAGGACTGTGTTGTGCTCAGACACCAGAGTAAAAGGTGTATTAACACCTGAAAAGATCAGAAACAAGACACTGGAGAGGAAAACATAAGGGGTGACTTCATTTATGCTTATAAATATGTGAAGGGTGGGTGTCAGGAGGATGGGGTCAGGCTCTTCTCAGTGGAGTCCAGTGACAGGACAAGGGGCAATGGCTGTAAGCTGAAGCATAAGTGGTTCTGTGTGAATGCAAGAAAAAATGTTTTCCCAGTTGAGGTGGCAGAGCACCGGCACAGACTGCCCAGAGAGGCTGGGGAGTCTCCTGCTCTGGAGAAATTCAAACCCCATCTAGATAGGCTTCTGTGTGAGCTGGTCTAGGGAATCCTGCTGTGGCAGGGGGGTTGGATTAGATGATCTTTCCAAGTCCCTTCCAACTCCTTATATTCTGTGATTCTGTATTGGATTATTGCATTCTTAGGAAACTAAGAACCAATGTACCTCTGAGTTCAGAAAACTGGGAAGAACTGGAAGTTTTTCTGAATGGCAAGAGCATAGGTTTTGTTTTCCAAAGCTGACATATTCCAAGATCAAAATATTTAAATCTAAACCAAAATAAACCAATACATAAAATGGAATTCAATCAGGCTCTTTCTTCTCCAAATGTAAGTAAAAAAATAGTTATTTTCACCAGGTATGTCCTTCCTGCACTACACTGCTGATACAGCTATGGCTGGTGTGGCAGCTTTGTCCCCTGTGCATTTTGAAAGTGAGCCAGTAAACAGTTTCTCTCAGATGCCTTGTTAGCCCCAAGAGCAGGAACTGGAGATGTCAAGATCTTTGGGAAAAGGACAAGCCAATGCACTACCTTGAATCCCCACAGATCTGCCCTAGGCTTTTCTTTGAGAGAGAAAGGGAGAGATTAGGGCTAACAGAAATGATGGTTACGAAGGAATAATCCTTCTGGCCATTTGCTTTCCTGAAGCTTAAATCCCCCTCTGCCTCCCCCTCCAGCCTGAAATCACCAAGGACTGGTTCAGCATCAGTTTCTGTAAATAAATGTTGGAGATGGAAGGAGCTAATCCTTCATTACCTTTATGAGTAACTCATTTGGTGACCTTGAAGCAGTTACACAACCTTGTTTTGCAACCGCACGGAGCCAGGAACGGGGGGGTGAACTGAGGACCACATTCAAAGGCAGCTGCTACAATTCATCTTGTCTTTCTCTGGTAGACTGCTTGTGATACATGTTGCAAATAGATTAGTTTGTCAGAGAGCAATCTATTTTTGGTTGCCAATTTGTAATCTGAAATTACAAAAATATTGTTGTTTAAGGGAAATGTGGAGCAAGCAAGGTAGGCTGCTGAAGTGTGATATTAATGCCACTTTGGTCCAAGTGGATTCTATAAATGAGATATCTCTCAGGATTTTGAGAAATGATCCTTAAGAAGCAGTGAAGGGCAAACTTCAAGTACTTTGAAAGCTGACTCTGATGGCTATAGAGTGGGAATCATAGAATGGTCAGAGTTGGAAGGGACCTTAAAGATCATCTAGTTCCAACCCCCCTGCCTGGCAGGGACACCATCCACTAGATCAGGTTACCCAGGGCCCCATCAAGCCTTGTCTTAAAAGCTTCCAGGGATGAGGCTTCCACAATCTCTCTGGGCAACCTGTTCACTGACTCACCACCCTCACAATGAAGAACTTCTTCCTAATATCCAGCCTAAATCTCCCCTCCTCTAGCTTACACCCATTTCCCCTGGTTCTGTCACTGTCTGACCTCCTCAAAAGTCCCTCCCCAGCTTTCTTGTAGCCCCCTTCAGATACTGGAAGGCCACAAGAAGGTCTCCTGGGAGCCTTCTCCTCTGCAGACTGAACAGTCCCAACTCTCCCAGTCTGTCCTCATAGCAGAGGTGCTCCAGTCCTCTGAGCATTCTCCTGGCCCTTCTCTGGGCTCACTCCAGCACCCCCATATCCCTCTTGTAATGGGAATGGTGGAGGTAGACTTTCCCAGATCTCTGAAGAGCTTCTGTGTGTGTCATATTGGTCAAACCCTCTTGAGAATGGCTTTGCCTGGGATTTTCCACCCTTCCTGCCAGAATTCAGCTGCCATTTTTCCCCAGAATGAGCTCAAAGTAGTCTGAAACTTCACCATCTCATGGGAACCAAGAGCACAATGGGCTGTGAATGTGATCACTGCCAAAATAAAACAGCTGAATATTTTGAGTAGAGGAGATTCAACCCAATCACATGTCATATCTATAACTTGAAATTTTGTTTGCTCTGGCCTTTCTCAAGCACTAAGAACAGTCAATTCTGAACTGCTATCTCCATTTCTCTTTATTTTGGGTATTCTGTGCCACAGTGAAAACTTAAATATCACAGTACTTTTAGATTCTGAAAAACAGCAGAATTCTTTTGGCAATGGAATGGGTATTTGCATATGGAATAAAAGAACAAGTGCAGCTAAAGCATCAGCTCCAGGTAGAAAAACTTGTGGTGTCAAGACCTTGAGAAATACTTGAAGTATTTTGTGAGGTCTGGCTGCTTCTATCTTTTTCCTAATGAGTAGTATGACAAAAATCCTTCAAGGTAATCATTTTCCAAAGTTACCATGCTTAACCCTAACCCCACTGAAAGAATCCTTTTGCATGAACTAAATCCACACAATCTCCTCTGAAGACTTTTGTTAATTTTACTTGAATGCTGCTAACTCAATGGTACCCTTGGCTTGCCAACACTAAGTACCCATGGATCACCCTGGGGTGTCTCAATTTAAGGAGAGTCATCAGGCTGCAAGGAGCTGCCATTTAAGTCTCCCTGTCACTGAGACAGACAAGTTTTTCTACCACTATGCTGACATTCCTTAAAAATCAAAAAAAAAGGGATAAGATGACAAGCAGTGGAAGCTTTTGTTTCTCTGGTTTGCTTGACCTTTTCATAGCTGGCTGAACATTAAGGGAAAACTCCACACTTTATCAGGCAAAAGGATACAGCTGATGAAAGATACTGCCTGGAGCAGTGGTACTTCTGCCTTTCCCCACTAGATGCATTTTTACTTTTTTTTTTCTGCTGCCAATATACTTTACACTCCTTTTGCATGTATTCATTATAACTACTTCCCTGAAGTCACCAGATTTCAAATACCATGTGTTTTCACTTCAAAAGCCAGAATAAATCACAATTTATTCTTGAATATGAAGCTTTTAGTCTCCAATCTTTGTCCTAAGTGAATAAATCAATTTCTATTTAAGTAGTAGTGTCTTACTCTCACTGTTTGAGACTGCAAGAATAGTTACACTTATTCTACACAGAACAAAAATTCACCTCATTGGGTACTTTATAGAGTTTGGTGTTGACTGGTTCACTAATTTACTCTGTCAAATCAAATTAATCCTGTTCAAAATTCACTCTGTCATGTTCAATGGGTCAGAGATGAACCACAAGTAACTCAGTGGAAGGCCATGTTCAAATTAAACAGTGTATTACAGAAAAACAGTTGAAGAAATTAATAGAATTACTTTGGCTGTGGGGAAAGATTTCCATTTACAGTTTACTTTCTGAGAAGGTCCAAGAGTTTTTCTCCTTTCCTTCATAAATATCCCATATATACAATTCTTCAGTCATGCAGTTTAGTTTTAGTTATAAAATGGAACTGACACATCATAATACACATGTCCAACAGAAGCCTTGTCTTAATTGTGCAGAAATCAATATACTCTTTTGATATTACAACATTAACTAAGCCAAAGCTAAATCCTTTCTACAAATCCTCTTTGACAAACTCTCAAATATGCCACTTTGGATGCAACACAGCTATTTCTATTCCAACCAGCTTACTCTTCTCCAATTGTTTTCTTTTTAGATGAGTAAAAGGTGGCAGAACAAACAGAGAAGGTAAAGGAGACCAGCTGAGAGGGATGCTGAATCATCTGGTGATGCAAACAAGATCTTTGTCTTGTTTTTAGCATGCTGTCCCTACAAACAATCACAAAACCACAGAATCACTGAATATTAGGAGCTGGAAGGGACCCCAAAAGATCATCTAGTCCAACCCCCCTGCCACAGCAGGATTCCCCTAGACCAGCTCACACAGAAGCCTGTCCAGGCAGGTTTTGAATACCTCCATAGAAGGAGACTCCCCAGCCTCTCTGGGCAGTCTGTGCCAGTGTTCTGGCACCCTCACTGTGAAATCTTAATATTCTTAAAAACTCAGGCAAGAACTAAAAGGAAACACTATGTTTTAAGTTCAGGGTTATCTAATTAAAGTTTGCTTTTCCCATTTTGAGGGATGAGACATGAAACAAACATGGACAATTATAGCCTTATCTATCATGGTAAGCCTACACTAATGTTCTATAACAGAGCTTGCAGGCTGCAGATAAATGGTAGAGCAATGTTGGGCAAAGCAGTCCTAAAGTTCCCTTTAATTAGTAACATTTAATAGCCTTCACACTTCTGCCATGAATTACAGGCGCTCGTGTCTGACACTTCAGAAATTAACAAGACACAAATCATCTGTAAAAGACTTTTACTGCAGTGACAACTGATTTCAGCTGCCTTCCCTTGCAAGGAAGAAAATTAGTCTTTTGTGAGCAGCCCTGAAAGCACTGAGCAAGAACCATCCTTTTACAAGAGAGCTGGGAATTTAGGAGGAGCGCTCAAGCCTTCCCAGAATCAGAGCTTTCATTCTGCAAGAGGAATTTGGAAGGATTTGCTTTTAGGAGAATTTATAGAGATGTACTTTATATGCACAGTCCATAATACAGATGAATAGCACTAGATGTTTACAGTATATTTAAGTACACTCATGGGAAGCATCCCAACTCAATTCTGTAATATCAATTTTGTTCTATGTTTGCTGTGGGGAAGATGTTAATAGGCTGTTAAAACAGTCACTAGAAGAACAAAAACTAAAACTGGATCAACTTCATAAATCCTAAAGCATCTGATTTCAGTTTTATGTGTATTCCTTTCACTAAGCTATCCAAAAGAAGACTTAGATTCCCAGTAAATGTTTTATAGGTTACCTTCTTTTATAGGCTTAAAATGTTGGCACTTGGTAGTTAATTTTGTTTCATGAAGAAAACAAAAACAACAATGTTATGCCTATATTACATCCTCAGCTTAACTGCAAGTTCTGTACCCATTGCTCTTTAAGAAACCATCACTTAAATTCAGGGTTTTCATTTGTCTCCTTCTTTTGACTTTCCTTCAGCAAAGCACTTCACCAACGTGAACCACATTATTATATGAGGGAGATTAGACTGTAGGGCAGATGAACCTACTCAGATCCTTTGCTCACATCAATGGAGACAAGAAAGAGAGCCAGATAACAGCAAGAATACTGAAAAAGAAAATCACACAGAAACTAAGCAATGAGAACCTGTTCAATACTTTCCCCTTTGAAGAACTTACATGCACGTTTCTGCCTCTCCAAGACAAATGTAACTTTAATCAGAAGCATAAGCAGCAGGTCTGCCCTGATGAGGCTTGTGGCACGTGGCTGAATCCAGAGATGACAGGAGGAAAGGTCTAACCACTTCACAATTTCAGTAGCCACCTCAGAAAACTTAGCTTTGTCTCCTTGTCCATTTACACCAGTTTAGAACTTGGCTTTTAGCTTACAGGTTTGGCTCAGGATGGATGAAACATCAAGTGAAATACTATAGACATATATTGCAGGTTTATTTTGGGTTCACAATACCTTATAAATCACACTGGAGGCTCTTGGCCATGCTGTTTTCAGCATGATTATGTTTCTTTTCCAAATTCTTTCTGGGCTTTTTTAGAGCAGTGCTTATAGATAACACAGCATGACTCTACATACATTGCACACTGTAAGTCACAGGGTTAGTCAGTGTAATGGAAGGATCCCTTGAGGCCACACCATCCACTTCTTGCTCGTGTAACACTCCCTCCAAATCTAATGTTTGCATTCTCCTCTTTCTCTGCAGACTCCTTTAGGATGACTGATGAATTTAATTTCCTAGTTGTGAAGATTTAGAGCCCATGACACAATGCACACCCGGGTGAGCTTTGCAAAGCCTTCAAAGTCAATGATTGCCAAGAAGCCTTGCACCCCTTTGCTCTCTATGGGAGACATACATGCTACTAGAAAAGGATGGAAACTAAGCAATTCCATAGCCAAGTGCCAATGAAACTCACTGAATCACAGCTCACTACAACTGGAAACATCAATAAATGAGAGAGAAAAGTGCTATTAAAAGGGAAGAAAGTTTGCAATACAGGACACCCCTTGTAGCCTCATGGGCCAGTTTCTCCTGAGGTACCAGATCCCTGTAGAGGATCTTTCAGGATCTGAAAGGAGAGGAACTTTCACTTTCCAGTGAGACACCTTCTAAGCAAAAAGGTCTTTGACAACTTCCTTCCCTGTTCTAAAAGCATCTCAAAACACACTTGGTGAGGTTGTTTGCTCTTTGAGTCAATTGAAGGAGAACGGTCTGCAAGCAGGCAAATCTAGTTAAAGAGGGTACCTGCCTTCCCTTCCTTCTACTATAGAACTCTGTGGAGCTGCATTTTCTCCATCTACTTTGCACAATCTCTTCCTTTTCTGCCTCACCACAAAGTAGCAGCTCCAGTTCTTTGGCCAAAAGGATGCTAAGGGCACTGCTGCACTGACATATTTTTAGCTCATTCCATGTTGCGTTGTGCTGTGGCCATAGCTGTCAAGGGATAACAAACTTGAAGTAAGATTCAGGCTCAATCCCATTTTGAGATACAATTTAGTTGGTATGTTGGGGGGTTATTTTATTTTTATTTGTTTGTTTGCTTTTTCTTTTGCTCCCTTTCAGTAGCCCTGTTTCCAGGCTCCTGGGCTAGGGCCAGCACATGTATTCCTTTGCCATAGTCACTGGGAGGTCTGGATTTCATATCTGTGACTTTTATCTCTGTCCTGGGACAGCCACTTTGCTGGGACCTGAGACCACCTCTAAGCAAAACAGAAACAGGCATCCACTGGGAATTTTGACACCTTCTCTCCCCACCAGATTGGGGATGCTGCAGCTAAGCCTTTGTTCTTGGATCCCCTATATCTGGGCATCCTTTCACACTTGTGTTTTGCAAGTACTTTCTTCCTTGCAGGCCTACACCAGGGAGAAAATGTTGATAGTTTGGACTAACCTTCTCTCCTGAACACCAAAATACTTGGCTACTGCTCTAAAGAGAGCTTTAAATATTTTTTTTGGACAAGCTGATTCCTTCACCACACATATTCTATTCCTCCTTCTCTGTTTATACCTTGGGTAATTCTGAGTTACTTCCAATACAAAAAGGTACAGCCCCTTCAAATTCAGACTCTGCCCTGTCTGCCTATCTTAGGGAAACACCCAATATGTCCAAAATCAATGTTTGTTTCTAAGGAAAAAAAAAAACAACAATAACCCCAGAAGCATCAAGGACTTCATGCAGTATTCATTATTAATAGGTATTCAGGTCAGGAGTGACAGAAGAAGCTGCAACCTTCTTTGAAGCTATGAACTTCAGTCCCCCAAGCCAATATAAAAATCTCATTTAGCAGTGTTTGGCTGTGTGAAGAATTGGGGGGAACTTGTCTAAATATGATTTATGAATTCCATTGTGCTTTTATGAACTACCTGTACTCTTCTATCTTATGACTCTCTGTACTGCCTTATGACTGTCTTTTATTGTATTGTGCCTTATGGTTCTTATGCTAAGGACACAAGAGAATAGTTTTGGTACATCTGCTCTTAAAGAATTGATAGTTAAAGACTGCAAGGTGCTGAATAGACCTAATCTGGGGAGAACAAATGACTTATGGCACTCAGGATAAGCCAGGTTTTTTTTCCAATTTCCTTGCAGAGTCCTGGGATTTGAAAAGTTCTACTTTACCCAGAAGCAAAAGAAACAGATGAGATATTAGCAATAGTTCTTAAAAACACATAGTCTGAGTCAATCACTGAAGGGACTTGGAAAATGAGTCCACTCAGCAAAGAGCATTTGTCACCTCTAAGTTGTTGTTGCTAACTTAGCACAGTGCTGGACTTCATAAAGAGGTGGACTAGCTCCAGCTGAACTATCTGGCACAGCCCAGTTCCTGTGCTCCTGAGCACCTCTGGTGTCCCCAGGAGAGCAGGTCTTACAAAGCTGATACTGCTGTCACCTCATCCCAGCTAAGGAGAGACCATCACCCACACCACAGCATCTCCTTCTGCAGCCTGCATTTCACCTGCTGGTGAGCTCTGAAGCTCATTCTCACTGCTGCTCTTCAACAGAGCCCTGGCCCAGGCTGCCCAGAGAGGCTGGGGAGTCTACTCCTCTAGAAAGATTCCTGGGCATGATCCTGGGCAACCTGCTCTGGGTGACCCTGCTTTAGCAGTGTGGTTAGACTAGATGATCCCCAGAGGTCCCTCTCCAACCCTCACCATACTGGGATTCAGGTAAGTGTCTCAGCCACAGGTGGGGGAAGGAGGAATTCCCTCTTACTGAAGTCATGGCCTTTGAGAACCTAGCTTAGTTTGCATACCCTGAGCCTAACCTAAGACCTGCTTCAATGAAGCCCACTGCACACCAAGACCTTTGGTTTTTAAAGTGATTTTTGTGACAGGATTCAGATCTGCTACTTCAGTTTCATTGGCAAAATCCTAAGTGAACAGGGTTTTGAGAACAAAGTCAGAGCAGCAAAAAATGCCACAGGGATCAGAAACTAGTTTTGAACATCTACATGTGTTTCATTATCTCCCATTTCCCAACTTGTTAGAGCCAAAGAAAGGCAAGAAAAATCCAGACACTATATCTGATAGAGGGTAATGGTCTTTAAAAATCACTCAAGTGTGCTACTGCTGGACTAGTTATGTTATAGGACTTCCATGGTTAAACAAACAAATAATATTTTATTGCTGACAATTTATCCAGGATTTTATGTTCCTAACAAGATCTCTCTGCCTTCTAGTCAGCTTCTGAAAGAGGATGAGCTGACAGTACAAAGGAAGCAGAGCAGCAGAAAACAGCCCATAAATGATAAAACAGAGTTTGAAGGCAAAGAGCCTTTGGATGGGTTTGGCACAAGCATTTCTTTCATGAGGGAATGTTTCTCTCTGTAAACTTAGCCAGGAGCCTTTTCATTTCAGCAAAATGGAACCATCTCCAACATCTTTATTTCCTTCTCTGTAACATGATCATTTTGCTTCTCAAAACAAATGAGAAAAAAACCAAAGTATTCTGCTTACAGTTTAACTAGCTCATGAGAAGAACAGATGCATTTGGAAAGCAGATGGATTTGCTATCTTACAAACCAAGAAGAAATCCTGAGTTTTAGGAGACATCCACAGTGAGTTTTTCCAGCCCACTTTGTAGACACAAGAGAAACACTTCAGACAGAGCTCTGTGAAGCACTCAAAGTGTTAAAAAAGCTAAAGGAATAAAATACACACTTACATAAAGAAGTGACAAATGCAAGTTTTACTCCAGGTAGGTTTAGATTGCAAGTTTTAATGCCATGAAATGAAAAGATCAGGTTTCTTTTTCAGCCAGTGTGAACAGTAACAGTCACTAGAAAGAAAGTAGATCTTATTACCAAGAAATGTCTCTGTGGAAGGAGTGAACAAATGTTGTCCAGTAAACAAGGGATAAACTGATGCCTTTTTAATGTTTTAAGTATTGTAGGAGGAGGGCAACTTCTCCTTCTACTGCAAGGAAAGCTGGTTGATATTTTAATACATTTTCATAGTTTTTCTACCCTGTTCTATTGAATGTGTTCTGTTTGGGCTCCTTGTTACAAGAGAAACATGTTGCTCCTGGAGGGAGTCCAGTGGAGACCTACAAAGATGATGAGAGGTTGGAGCATCTCCCTTCTGAGGAAAGGCTTGATTAGCCTGGAGAAGAGGAGGATGACAGGGCACTTATCAATGGATATCAGTATCTGAAGGGAGGGTGTCAAGAGGAAGGAGCCAGGTTTCTCTCAGTGGTGTCAAGCAATAGGATGTGAGGCAATGGGCACAAACTGGAACACAGAAAGTTCCACCTAAACATGAGGAAGAGCTTCTTTGCTGTGAGGATTCCAGAGCACTGGCCCAGGCTGCCCAGAGAAGTTGTGGCGTCTCCTTCCTTGGAGAGATTCAAAAACCATCTGGACATAACCTTGACTAGTGTGCTCTAGAAGACCATGCTGGAATGGAGAGGTTGGTCCATATGTTCTGTGATGATCCCTTCTAACCTTAACAATCCTGTGATTCTGTGCAAAGCCAGTAGAAGGTAGGCAAACAGGGCTGGGCTGCTATAAACCCAACTTCATAAGAAATTTTAAATATAGAATTCTGGGTGGTGTTCTTGGATCTGCTGCAGCACTGCATTCCCATGGGAAGGCTACAGGCAAGATAAAATTCTATTTGTAGGTCTGTTTAGTGTAATAGGTAAACAAGAATGCTTCCCTCCCCAAATAAAACCTCTTTTCTTCTAGCAGTGTGTTAACAAGTACACCAGCCAACAGCCCAAGGACTCTGCATTTCAGCCAGGATCCAGCTAATAACACTTGAATACTTTACCACTGGAAGCATTACTTAAAGTTATTCCCATAACCCACTCCAAAGCTCCTACTTTGGAAATTAAAACCCCCCAAAGTTAAAAAAACCCACAAGTTCTATCAAGACAAGAATCAGAAGAGATTACTGCCAACACCTTTTAGATGATTTTCTGAGTTCCACACAAAGAATTAGGATGGGATATTTAACAGTCCCTTTGTGTATTGCAATTCAGAGAATGAAGTGGCAGAAAAGGGAACATGAATAGCAAAAAACCCAAACATTAGAAAAGGACATAAAGACAGCTTTAACAGTCAGGGAGCATTTAAAACAGAGAGACAGACATCTTCTCTACAAACCCCAGCTCTGCAGGGTGACATCAGCTCCCACTAGAGAAGGTGAGATACCCTGAAGCTCTTTAGAGTCTGTAAAATGATTGCAATTTGGAGACAATTTTAGGAGAAGGATTTGACAACCTTATTTTACAATGACTTTGTTTTGGTTGTGTCAAATAATTACTGCAGCTATAACAACATGTCTGGAACATTTCAGGTTTTGTGCTGTTACTGAATACCTGAGTTTTGATTTAGAGAGCAAATGGAATTTGACAGAGCTAAAAAGCCCCAGTTATTCTGAAGAGAATAAGATCATAGAAAAGGAAATTAATGAATGAACTACTTAATTTGATAATTCTGTCTCAGTTAGTTAGGTTTCATTGAGATATGACTGACTAATGCTAGTTACATGCATGTGTAATCATTATTCCTTCAGTATTTACAAGAGAGAACTCACATAGGAGTTTGAGTCATAGGTGAATGTAGTACAAGTCATTTACCACTAAAGGATGATTTTACTCCTAGGTTCCAACACTATTTAGCCCAGAAGAGTAACTTTTCCCTTTTAACTAAAATCCCATGGTAGAAATTAGTCAATAACCCATCCTTTCACAGCAGGATCAGAGCAGAGACACTTAAGGTCATTGGCAGAGATCTCCCCCTTTTGATTTTTTCCCACAGTTTGGGAAATTACAGCAAGCTTGGGGAGAAGTCTTCTGTCCTCTGAAAAGTTAATGGAGTTTTGATACTGACTTCATAGCACAATGGATAACTCTGCCTCAAGCTCTATGGTACACTGAGATTTTTGCCTCTCAGCAAACTCTGACTACCTCTCACAGTGCTGCACTGCAGAGGAGTGGAAAACTGGCCACCCAGCTGAGCTTTGCTTTGGTGTGAAAATTCAGCTTGTCCTTTAGACTATTCTAATGAAAGCAGACATGTCCATGCACAAAACATCTCCCATTTATCATGTCCCATCCAGGATCCTGCTGCAATTTTTCTGGCTGTTAACTCATGCCCAGCAATCTGGTTCCATTCTGAAAGCACTGAGCTGGCAATCAGTTTCCTACTGTTCCTTGGGTTGAAAGCTAAATCTGAAAATGAAACTACTAATATATTACAAGTAAGGACTAAATCTGTTCAGAAGGAGCTGACAGATCACATTAAAACATGTGCCCTTAAGCTCTAAGTGGCATGGCAAGTGACTTGTGATACATGATACCATTCTTGACCTTTGAATTGTACAATTTATAAGAATGCAAAACCCAGGGGTTTTTGCCTTGCACATAAGCTAACTCAAAAGGGGGAAAGCTTTATGCTGACATTGTAAGAAAAGTTGTCTGCAAAGCCTGCTAGAAGTTAATATTGTGCATGAATCCTCTGATACTGATTTAAAAGCAAATCCTATCATTCTTTTGTTGCTTTCAATTTTTATCTGGATGGATTCCATACAGATGAGTCAACCTGCAGCTGCTGTGGTTCTGGTGCTCTAGCAGCTTTCACACAGGAACACAGTTCATGTCTCTACTGAGGCTCCAGGACCTGCAGGAGACACACCAATGCCTGAAAATCCTGTCACAGGTTCTTTGTGGCATGGTCAATACTGGTCTGAAGTTAATTATCCAAAAGAAGATATTATCTGTGACACAAGAATTTAATTTACTACAGTGAATATTTCCTGCCAAGTGAAAGAAAGAAGATTCAAGGATGAGCTCTTGGAAAGTGGTTATGCTGCAGATAAGTTCAAGTCCCTTATAGCTAGATGGGAAACTTGCACACAAAAAGCAAACACAATATTTAACACAATAAGCAGTTTCTATGGATCCTCTTATTCTTTCCATTTATAATACACTAGGAACTGGGTTTTAATTGATGTTTCTCTGCTAGCTGAGGCAAAGCATCTGCTTTCAGCAACAGACAAGCCATAGAGAGATTGCTCTTGGTGCTGTTAGGTTAGTGATCTGTGTGCCATGGTGGGGAACCCAGTGTCCTAACCATTCTCTCTAGAGGCTCAAATGACCACCACCAGGCTTGCTCATTCTTTGCTTCCTCCTGGAGAAGAATATCAAAGAGAGAAGCCAAGCCACAGAGTCTGTTCAGATGGCAGATTTATGATGGCCCAGATCCAGAAGTCAAATGTGCAGTAGTACCAATAGCAGGGGATGCAATGTGGAACAGTTTCCTAGGCATTACAAGTGGCATCAGTAGAAGCAGCAGCAGTGGCTGACAACTGTCTTTTGGATTAATCATTTTATAGAATGCAATTGTAATATGGTTATGACTCCAAGCAAATAGTGAGACATTTACTGAGAAATGCACTACTACAAAGAGTTCAGTTTGGGCTTATTTTTAACCTCAGAACATCAAATTGTGGGCAATTATCTTTGAACTTATTTTAGACCCATGCCCACAGACAAAATGCAAACAATTAGTGATGCTGGACTTGCTTCTTTTTCAGTTCACATTGAGGTAAACTGGGAACAGCACCACTGAGTTTCATCAGTGACAGACTAATAGATGTATGATCAGAATCAAGAGTATGATTTACAGTGTGTTTGGAAAGCTGTGCACACTTATCCTGCTAGGTCACATTTTCAGCAGCAGTAAACTGGGACATATTCCCTGAAATCAGAGAAGCCACAATCATTGTGAGCAGCTGAGCTGATGGCCTGTGTGCTCTGAAAACACTCATTGGAGAGCAGAACCTGAGAAGTTAATCATACTTCCTCCTAGGTAGAGGGAAGCTCTGCTTCTCCTGAATTCCCTGGCTGTTCTGTTTCTATAGAGCATTTGGAATGTGCTTGCTAGGTTGCCTGTGTTTTTAAACCACAGTTTGTCAGCCACTTGCAGATTCTTTTCTGACTGTGAAGCCCCCAAAAAGAAAAGGATTGCAGTGAGAATTGGCTCTGATTGGTCTGCCCTGGATTTAACAGCCTTCAGGAAACATTTGAGGTAATCCAGAAAGATTGAAGAGTACAGATGTACCTCCCAGGATGGGAGGACTAATGCATGGAATAACTGTATTTCTTTAAAATGACTTTCTCAGGCAGAGTTAAAGGCATAGATGTAACTAAGGGACTGGATTCAGGCCAAGTTGTAATAGCTCTGCTGTTTATCTTTTTTTTCTCTCCTTTTCCCTTTTTTTTTTTTTCCCCCTTCTAGCAGAAAGAGCAGAACAAGCATTTTACTAAGAGATTTAAGGTTTGCTTTCACTCCCTTCTCTGACTGAGACATCCTGCCCCAAACATCCTTGAATAACACAAATCAAACCCTAAATTGACTAAACCACAGCAAACCCAGAAATCTCACTGCTCAGGCTGCTTTTACTGACTTTGTCTGCTAGGAAGAAAAGAAAGATAGATAGGACAAACATTCAATATTTTACTATTAATATATCAAGGTAGGAAGAGTAAAATATTGTAGGTTATACAGAGCAGTGGCCACTCTGTCACCAAGGTGACTGAGGTTTGTCTATATAGAAGTTATTTTCTCAATGTTCTTATCAAGAGACCATGGAGCAGATGATAAAAGAGAGGTTTTGCTTTTTCCTTGCTGCTCTTCATATAAACACAGATTTTCTTGTTTATGTATGAATCTTACTTGAAGAGACCCAAAAGATGCTGTATGCCAGATCCATTCTCCTGCCCATGAAGGATAGCTCTCTGCTGTCCTCACCTATACTCACCAGAAGGGGAGTAAAGACTTAACCCATGCTTCCCTCAACCTCCTTTCAGTTCACTCCTATGTTGTCAAACACACAATGAGCAACCTTTCTCCTTGGCTAATAGGAACAATTAAGTACTTAGAGCTTAGATAAAAGGGTTGGGGCTCTGTTCTGGATCTTTGAAATTGCTCAGGTGTTAACAGCAACTGCTTCTGCCTCTCTCCCACTAAACACCATCTGGAGACTACCCTTGTCCAAAGCATATTATATATATAAAAATATATATATTATATATATTATTCTTATTCCAGTCTCTCCTAAAACAGTACAGCAACAGGCCTTGAGCTTTGGCTAAGAGGACAGAGTCTTTGTTTTTTTTTTCTCCTACTTTTTTTAGCCATCCCATTCCAGCTTATTTTCCAGTGCTTCCTCCTGGGCTAAGCTCTGCCTTTCACAATCCATGCTGCAGAAAGCAAAATTTGGCCTCTTTCCATCATCAGACAAAGTAATTTTCAAGGTTAACCACAGGAAAGGCAGATGAATTATGTGGATACTATCACCTGCAAAGACCTTTCTTCAGGTGCTCTTTCCCCATCCTGCCCATTTGCTCAGCATGCTCCCTGGCAGTGGATGGACACAACACACTAGTGAGCAGAAAATTGGTCAAAGAATTTAGATTTATGCAGTGCAGTAATAACTAGCTTCACAACAGGGCTTGTAGGGAGAAAATAAAGAAGAAAACTCACAACCCTCTTGCCAAAAACCTCTGGAAAACAAAAACAAGGCAGTAATGCAATCCTGTTTGTTAAAATGCTTCAGGGTGCCTGTGTTCCAGAGCTGGGAGCATAATAAATTAACCTAAGTAGTGGATGCCTAGGACAAAACCCTGTGGGATACCTGAGCCAACCCAACAGGTGGAGAAATTGAAAACAAATTGATAGCCTTGGGACAGGAAATATTAGAA
Organism: Galbula dea; assembly: GCA_013399015.1. Taxonomy (NCBI): domain Eukaryota; kingdom Metazoa; phylum Chordata; class Aves; order Piciformes; family Galbulidae; genus Galbula; species Galbula dea. The sequence goes on along the minus strand of VWZX01008373.1, from coordinate 71,065 downwards.
CCAAGCAATTATAATGCCAGACTGTCTAGCAGGAAAGGCAAGGAAAGCCAGCAATGATTTGCATTGATATAGCACTATGAGTAGTGGGTGTCAGGTGATATCCCAGAGCTTTTCACAGCAATGGAACATCACAGAACACAAGAGCTGAAGGTAGGGAGGAAAAAAAACCAAACCCACCTAAAATTCCAGACCTAAATAACAAAAGCAGGAGTATTTTTTTTAAACCTAAAAAAGAGTGTTTTCTGTCATGTGGGAGGAAAAAGGCAGGAAGCTGATTTCAGTATATGCCTTCATGGTATCTGTGTTCTGAGGAACACTTGTAGTGAGTTTCATTTCACTTGGTTTCCACAGTACCCCTGGAAAACTAAATTGCACAATGGTTTTCCTCTCCAGCACAAAGAGATAAAGCTAAAGGAGGAGATCCTTTCTCACACATACTGCCTCTTTTCATTATTTACCTCTACACTCTTCTCATCTGCATGAAACCTAAATGCTGCTCTTTCAACTCACTGCAGCTAAAGGGGATGTCAGACCTCCTACTTTTTGTTCTCTATTATCTGAGGCAAACAGGCATTTGGGCCACTCTGCCTCTCTCCTGAAAGCTACATCTGAGGTAGAGTATACAATCTGCAGAATCAACTCCTGACAGCTTTAAATTGTGACCTTTTGGAGGAACACACCTTTCCTGGGAGCTGCTACCAATCTATAACTAACTGCAGGCCCAGCATCACTGCCAGCTCTGTGCTGCTCTCTGTTGTTAGACACTCTGCTTGTAAGTGCATAATTAGCATTACAGCTCAGAAAAACATCCCACTCTCTAGCTGGCTGCTCAAAACCTTATTATAAGAGAGACAAAGTGAGCACATGGCAAGTTTTCCACTTTGCCCTGTAAGCCAGAGCAATCACAGAGCTTGTGCTTGAAACAGCACAGGCACCACCTTATCTCCAAGCTCCTGCTGCTCTATCCACCCCTACCTTGAATGGAAGGGCTGGTCCTGTGCTAGATATGCAAGGCAATGGCATTAGAATGCAGAGATTAGAGTAATGCCTCCTTCTCTGGAGAAATTCCAAACCCACCTGGATGTGATTCTGGGCAACCTGCTCTGGATGACCCAGGGAGGTCAGACCAGGTGATCTCAAGAGGCCCATTCACCATTCTGTCATTTCAAAACATGATCCACACTGTTCTTTCTCCTAAGGAGCCAGGAGCCTGGCAGAGGAACCATACATCTAAAGTTTCCCCAGGAAAATCTTCCTCACAGATGTATTCCAAGGGCTGAATATTTTGAAGGCAGCTATCCAATAGAAAGTGCTAGAGAAGCACTCTCTATAATTACAATTTTACCACTTGAAAAGCTTGGCTATGTCATAGCAGTGGCTCAATTAAGTTGAAATGCAGGACTGCTCCTGATGGTGCAATAGTTGTGAATAATATCAGAAAACATTTGCAAGTCTCCTGGAAACATGCTGATTATGGGCACAAAGTACACTCTATTTTCTTCCCAGGCACTGAGGCTCAACACATTTACTTACATTTGGAATCAGGACAGCTACTGTCTTCTTTAATACAACTTTATGTCATATATGCTTCACATCAAAATAGCTGTTAGAGACAGCACAGGAGTAGATGCTTTTGGGAGCCTGTTTACTTCCCAGAATAAAGTCTCAGGTAAAACTGCCATAGCTCACCCTGACTGCTGCAAAATTCAAGGCACTTGTCTTTGTGGGACCACAGAGAGCAGAATCAAAAGGGAGCCAAGAAACTCTTGGAGTACTGCTGATTAGACTGCACTAATTAAAAAGGCCTGGGATTCAAATGATCCTACAAGATCAGATCTGATTTCTGCAAGCCTTTCAAGATGTTTTACCAGGCAACTTCATGCAGCAGTGCATGTGCAGCCCAGATAAGCATTTCTGGATAACTATCTAAATGCAAGAGCAATCACCTCATCTGCTGAGAGAGGTGAATGAGGGCAAAGGAGCAATGTAAAAAGCACTCCCTGTGATACACAGCTCCTGGACACAGATGGTGGAAGGGTTAGCTTCACCCTGTCCTACTCTCAAAGCACAAGCCAAAGACAACAGAGAGAATGAAGTGTTCTTGCAGTTGCTTGTCCATGGAAATAGCTGATTACTTTCCTCTCTTCTGAGGGATAGACAAAACAGTGGTCAGTGGTTTCTGTCAAACTCAAGATTTACTACTAGATTATTTGTTTTCTGGATTTTGAATGGACTTGTTTCCAGGATGGAGTGGCTACACACCCACAAAAAAGTTAGAGCCTTTGACTGGAGAATGTTTCCAGCATAAATGAGGGTTATTCCCTCATCATAAGGAGTATAAAAATAAACAAATATTGTGTGGACTTTCAGAGTAAGCCTTTAAGGAAATGGTGGCTCCAGCTGATTTCTTTAAATACACTCATTCCTACAGCATTATTTGCCATGCTATGTAGCTGTGATGCTTAGCTATTACCTCAGTAGGGCTGTCTGTACTTATACTTGAGAATATAGTAAGATTATACTTAGCATAAAGGAAGAACAGTTCCATGAACTGTGCACTCAGTGCCAGTATTATTCCTTAGGTCAAACACTCAGCATTTGGGCTTCACACAAGGATCCCTGAAGGTCATATCCACCACTCTAAATATTTCTTAACTCAATGAGAGCAGTGAGTTCAGTAATCCCTACAAGGCACATTTTTTTGACAGAAAGATGCTTCATTTTGTATCCCAGTGCTACCACAGTGTTACACAATCCTCTACACAGCAAAGCCACCAGTTCAGGACAGCCTCAGTTTCTTGCAGGCAGGACCCTGCCTGCAATTTGCTGCTACAGCTTAGTTTGGCATTAGCCTTGACAAGAGCTATCAGACAAAAATATGCCAGTAGCCATTGGGTCTGTAGTTTGCTGGAAGAAAGAGCTCTGAAGGTTCATTTTGGCCATTCAGCTGGAGAAGGGACCCTGGGGGAGCATAAGTACACATTAAGATGTTGTAAGGAGATATAAATCTCCTTTGACTGGGTAGCCACTAGCCATTAAGTGACTACATAATAAATGCTAATCATTTTGGACCTGATTCAGGATTAAGAGAGTCAGACTTACTTTTGTAACTTGTGAAAGGCTGAGGATGCCCTGAAATTGATTGGTTCTCTGCAAGAGCCAAATGGATTCTGTAGTTTGAAGTAGGACACTCTACAGCAGGACACTGCAGCCCAGAGCAGCAGTTACACCACCATAGAAACTGAGTTTCAAGTGGTACCTAGAGCTTTCCTAAAACACCCTCAGTTCTCCACGTTTCTACAAGATGGGTGATATTTTAGCTCCCTTTACAGATTTATTTTTCTTTCAGTTAATTTAGCTGTGTAAAACTCTCTTTAAGCATCCCTTTAAAGCTTTTTCAGGCACAATAGTGTAGGAGAAATAGAATGTGGTGGTGATTTGAATAGAGTGGGGTGAGCTCTTCCTCTCCCCACCTCCCCATTCCCACTTGTGCCTACCTCTTCAGTCCATTCTCTCAGAGAACAGCTCTCTTGTCCTCTTAGGGACCAACATACTGAAACAGTCAGGGAGAAGGAGACAGTAGCAGAATGTCCATGCCATCACCACCTAACTCTTCTTTCCCAGCACAGGGCACAAAGTGATGGAAAGGATCTTGTGTAGGCATTGCCTGCCCTGTTCTCACCCACCTTCAGGAGGTGGCAGCACAGAACAGATGTACTAGTAGTGCCTAGGGAGGCCAGGACATACCCCACTGGATTTGTAGTTTGCTCCCTCTAACGGATTTGGGGTTTAGGACATGTCTTTCAGAGCTGTCATGCTCAACACATCATCATCTCACCCTCTCCCATAGAGAAAAGGCCAAGGCTATCTAACTAAACCTATTTTGGGGGGGAGGAAACAATACCAAGTGCAAATAGAAGAGCTATCACCAGTGAGCCCCAGACCAGCCACTCTGGAGCTACCTACTCTTCCAGGGTACCAGAGCTTCCCTTCAAACACTACCTGCCATTCATGATGTTTCCTTTTTTGGCCATAATTATTCCAAATGTTTATGAAACAGTAAGTGGCTAAGTACAAAAAAAAAAAAGAGAAGGATTTCTTCTCCTGGGCTGTTATGCTTATAAAAATAGGGAATTAGAATGACATCTGCATTCACTTCATTATTCACCTTACTTGTAGCATATGATCCAGCTACAGCCTGAATTAGCTATCAGACCACTCTTTGGGGAGGACCTTCATATTCTTTGTACAGTGACAATCAGATAAACCCAGTTAGTCCCTGAACACTGCCATTCTCCCCCTGATCAGTAATTTTCCTGTTCTTGGTAACTTAGTTTCTTCCTTTCAATTATTTTAAAGCCTTTATGCATACTACCCAGAAGGAAGTGTGATGTTAATGTGAACAATATATTTATAACTACTTTGCTTTCACTTGGAAGTGACAAATACTCCTTGTTTCTAACATTCCCTCAAGCCTTGTGTAGAGTGTGATTTCTTATTTGATATTTTAAAGCCTTAATCTCTGTTCTTTTACAGCTAACAATGAATCTCTATCTATTATACACACACATGCACATACATAACACTGCCAGTCCAAAGCTGGAGGCCAAAAAATTAAGGGTTTTTTTTGATAAATGATGCTAACTAGATTTGACATTTGACCAAACTTGTTAAAACAATCAGAATATTTGATATCATTAAACCTAATAAAGATGAAAGATCCAGTAGTACAAATTATACCATGCAGCCCAAGACTTATCTGCATAATGATAGTAACCAGACTGCCTTTATAAGCTGTTAGCAGTCTCAGAACATGGGCTTGTGTCTAGACTAACAGCTACTGAAAACATATTTAAGGGCTAGAAGTCAATGCAAGATGCATAAATACATATTTTATACTACCTCCAGAGTCTTGCAACATTGAAGAAATATATATATATAGGTTAGAATCATACAAGTATCTGCAGTCTTTTAGTTTTTACTAAGATGCTGTGTCTCACAAAAAAAAAACCCTGAAAGAAATCCATGAACAAACATATTTCTATTATGCAGGATCACACAGATAATGAAGAGGTCAAGGGACTTAACTAAACTAGAAATTGCCTGCAAAGTGCAGCAGGATAATTAAGCATTGTTGTATGTCAGACAATGGATAGTAGTTTAGACATAAATTTTTTTTTAAAGTCACCTAAAATTGAGGTGATCACTGGATTAAAGCTAGGAAGAAGAGACCAGAGTCAAGAGGTTGGTGCCTACAGGCATGCAGCAGTTACACAGAAAGAATAGAAAAGCATAAAGATGAAAAATTACTTTCAAATGAGGCTGTAAAAGCTTTAGCTAAAATACTGAACTTGGTCATGTTCTTCTCTAAAGAAAGTTGATGGCCAAGACAAGGTGATGGAGGTGACAGAAGGAATAACTTCAGTGTGTGTGGCATAGTTTCAGTTTCCAGAGCAAGATTTCCACATACAAATAGAAGGATGGCCAGGAAAGATTGAATTCCTGAAGCTTCTTGAAGAAACCAACTCTACCATCTCTTTTCCAATTCCTAGCTCCAGCTGGGGATGCTTGGACATTAAAACCTATGCCAAATTCAAGAGAAGGATTTTTGGTTTGTTAGGAAGAAAAATCCAATGTTCTTCCCAGCTGAACTAGGCAATATCTAGAGAAAGTAAATAGAAAGGAGTAAGGAAAGGGTTTTGCTTGCAAGCCTCTTGAGACAAATAACAGGGAAAGTCTCCTGTGCATTAGTTATTCTGAATTAGAGATGTTGGCCAGAGAAAACTAAAACCTAGAATAACCATGACTTAATCATAAAACCTGCCCAGGTCTTCTCCAGAAGGGCTGAGATAGACACTGAAAAAGAGCCTGAAGAGAGGTCAAAACACAGTGGTGCTAGCAGAGCCTACAGCTTTAAAAGCTAAACTGTCCAAGGAAGGCTAAGGTCAGAACCAGGAAGCCTGCAGAAGGAGAGTGGGTGGTGAGGAGCTCTCACTTGGTGTGGGCAAGGAGCTACCAAGCAGCAAAACAGGCTTTTGGCTGGCAAAGCTTAGCTCTATTTTTCTCTCTACATAAGTCTGCTTTCCTTTGCCTCAACGCCATTAAAGAACAAATTTGCATGGAAATAAGGTCTTTGTTTTGTTGGAATCTATCAGTTGCAGGTGCTTATCCCTTGCAAAAGTCATAATCCTGTCTTTGTCATCATCACCATTTTGCCACAACCAAATGCAATGTCACAAACAAGATTATGACTTCACATAGAAAACAAACATCTGGATTCAATGAATCCCTGCAGAACAGAGATCCTCTTCTTATGCAAATCAGTTCAGTAATAAAAATTAAGGGAAAACATAAATCCTCCAAAAATACACAGTGATGTATGAGCAGAATTCCCTCCAGATAGCAGGAATTGTAGTCTCATGGTCCCATGCCACATCAACCAGCAGATTTCAAAAGAACAGATCTGTTTTCAGAGAAGTGTGACATCCTGGTAACTACACACATTAAAAGGTATCCATTTCAAACTATTTGGAACCTTGTGTTTGGTGGCTGCTACCAAAAGCTTGCCATTGCCCCAGGATTTGAGTGATTTGCACATAAAACTAGTTGAGAATTAAAACCTGGGGTTATTTGAGGGGAGTTTTGTTTGTTTACAAAGAACCCCCATGAAAAAAGAAACATTGTGTTGAAAAGCTGGGGTGCAAAACTATAGGAATTCTTTTGCACTTTTTACCAAACAGCCAATCCCAAATTAAAGCATGGTTTTTATTTTTAAAAGCATAAAATAAAGGTTTCCTTGAGGTTTTTAAGGGTGATTAGTGTGAAAGGGAATGGAAAGATTTTCAATAGAGGTTTTCTTTAAAGTCTGTGTTTAAAAATGTTATCAGAAAAACCTGAGATACCTCTGCACATGTGTACTTACCATGGACTGAAAACCATTTTAATTCCCTGATTACCACTGTAAAACTAGAGTAAAATGATGGATGTAGGATTCTTCTCCCAAGATTATTCATTTCAGATGTATTTCAGTGGGATGCATGTAAAAATGCTATCAACACATAATAGCAATATTCAGAGCATTATAGAATTATAGACTGGTTTGGGTTGGAAGGGACCTTTCAAGGTCATCTAGACCAATCTCTCTGCATTGAGCAGGGAGATGTCCATCCTGACCTGGAATGCTTCCAGGGATGAAGCCTCTGCCACCTCTCTGGGCAATCTATGCCAGTGTTTTCCTACCTTCAGTGTAAAAAAATTCTTCTTTCTGTCTAGTCTAAATCTCCCCTCAATCAGCCCAATGGATCAATGTAATATATAGCTACAAGTGAGAGTTAAGGAATGCCCATGGCTCTTTCTAGGTGCTCCAGATTTACAGCCTGTACACACTCTTCCATTAGATCAGACACAAACACAATACACAGGCAGTGAAAATCTGGGGCTGGTTTCTTCTTTGGGTTCTTTTTGGGTTTGGTGGGGGGTTTTTTTGTTTGTTTGTTGTTTTATTTGTTTGTTTTAGACTGGACTAATTGGCATCAAACCAACCTGCAGTTTCCATTTTACTTTCAGCATTCCATTTACTGGAAGGCTCCCAATGTTTCCTGCAGCTCTAGCTCAGGTGCATTCAGGTGAGCAGGGGTGATGTCAATTAGTCTGAAAGAGAGATTAGGCCAAGTCAAGGTGCTCCTGACTCACCCTGAATAAAAAAGACTAATATCATCTCCTCTGATCAAAGGCCTGTTACCAGCCTGGACATGCAAAGGCAAAGATGGTGGGGGAACAATACAAATCTGCACATCAGGCAGAAAGTTGTCCAATTTATCTGCAGTGAAAAGGCTGACTGTAAAACAATAACCTGCCTTGCAAGTTTACAAGCTTGTATTCACCATTTACCAGCCTGCAAGTACATCTAAAGGAGCCCAGTCCTTTCTAATCAGTGTGCCTCTGGAATTTGCTCACAACAACCTTCTCTTTTCTCACTTTGACAATTCTTATTAACAACTGCCTTCCCTCCATGCTACCATCTGAAGCCTCCTATGTGACCTGCATGCTTATGCACAGAGAGGAGAGCCTACTGCAGGCTGCCAGATTTAAATGCAGTGCAAACAGTCATGGAAAGAGGAGAGAAGGAAAAAGAGAGGGAAGAGCAGTTTCAGAGAGCATTGTGAAACTCAGCAGAAGTGTGATACATGAACCAATCTCTACAAGGATTATTAGGATGTATGTATGAAGGTGGTCTGCCCATGGACATAATGTCCTTCAGTTTCTACTCTTCTCTACCTTAAACTTTTTCTTTTCCAAGGAACATCTTAAAAGTTCAAGTTCTGAAGTATTTTTTCTTAATATCTAATATTATTTTTCCCAATACTTAACATATTAATAACTAATAACACATTATCAGCTGTTCTCAAATGATGCCATGAAGCCCCAAAGAGCTAAATGTGACCTTGGAAGCTAAACCAGGAAAATCAGATACACAGCAACACAGTACCATTCAGCTCCTCCTTTATGCTGAGTGAGAATTTGGCCTAAATTAAAAGTTTCAAGTAAGCAAAGCTTGGTTATTTAGCAGTTTACTCACATAACAGAGCACTGATGAACTAAACCATGAATTAAGAATAACTGCTCCTAAAGATGAGGAGACAGTTCAATCTTACATGGAGGGCATGGCTTTAAAGAAATAAACCTAAAGAAATAAAACACAAAGCAGCCAAATAAAAACTAAACCAACACAACAACAAAACCCTCAAACACCAAAATAATTAAAACAACAACAAATAAACAAGAAAAATCCTCCTAACAACCAAAAAATCCCACAAAACCACACTGGAATGATTTTTTTTTTTCCCCCCATCCATTTTTGCAAACACCTGAATATTAGAACTTATCACAAATCTATTTTCCTGTCATCCTCTCCAATTCTGTAAGCTGCCATTTACACAGAAGCAGAGGACAGTCTCTGCTCACAAAATCCTCCTCTGAGGTCTGACACAGGATGTGCACAGCTGGAAACACTAGATCCCTCTCTGGGATATATTGCCCCTGGCTCAGGACCAGATCTTTCTGAAAAGAATCTCTCAACCATTCCTCTCCTGAGTGCCTAATGGCTCTTCACTAATACTTGCTTCTGCTAAAAGAAAATGCCACTCTGCTGCACAGTTAATACTATTTCAATCATCCTCTAAAGCATACTCATTACCCTTCAGGGTACCTCTGTCAGTGTGACTTCCCCAGGCTCCCTGTAGTCAGCTTGGGATTTTTGTCTTCCTGGCCATTATAAACACTTGCATTCAGCTGCTTTAGCCTGTTCTTGGGTTTAAGATATTGATAACTCTTGAGATGGAAATAGATCATTGGTGCCCAAATGCTAAAATAAAACTTGCTGGATGAACACTTCTGCAGATGTGGCTCTCAAGTGCCTCAGCAGCAGGACCAGGAAATTGAAGCTAGTGACAAGAATAAATGAGGGCTGTCCTCCCTCTGCTTTAGGGGCTACTGAAACTTCTTCAAGCCAAGAGACTTGTGCTGTGATGACTCCTCACTTCTACAGCCTCACTTTTAACACACACTGGGCTGAATTTAGGAAACAGCTTAAGCAATCAAGGAAAGCAGCATGCTGCTAGCAGATAGACAAGCAGCAAAGTATGCATGTCTATCATAGAATCAGAGTTTGAGAAAGACCTCCAAGATCACCAAGTCCAAGCAACAACCTAACACTGCTAAGTCACCACTAAGCCATATCCCTAACTGCCACATCCATCACTGCCTTGGCTGAGCAATAAGTGCTCAAAACACACCAGAAATCCAGGGGTTTTCCTTGCTTCTTAGTGCACATGCATTTCAGATGAAAGAGAGTCTGCTTAGACACAACTGCTTCCTGCAGAAGAATATAGACTAGAATATTGGCCCTGCATGTTCTGATTTCATTATTAATAAAGAATATTTTCCTAAAACAATCACTTGGTATTTTTCAAGAAGCACTTATGCTGCATTTGTCACTAATGACAACTAATTGGAACACAGGTAGAACTTACTACTCAGATCTTAAACCTTGCCACTGATTAAACATCTTTTGAGTGACTAAGAGTCATTACTGCTACTGTAATCTGCCCCCTACATGCCTATTTTTTTTTTGGTAACTAATGCATTTTATGAGCAATTTAGTTTTCTTTAAATGAACACAGAAGCTCCACTTTCCATTTCAGTGGTGTGGAAGGAGGTAGACAGATCCTACAGTTCTTGATCTGACAGAAAAATACTGTGTTTGTTCAAAACCAACATGCCCACAAACATAGCTGGTGTTTGGGAAAACCCTAATCAAAACTGTTAGGAGTCACAACACATCTGTTCTCATTGACTGACTTCAGAAGATGCAAGCAACAGCTCCCTACCCAAAAGAAGAGGCATTAAATTTGATCTCTCTTTGCAGGCTGTAAAAGAAACGTATGGCCAACCCCTCCCCATGCCTTCATCCTCTCTCCCCCCACCCAGACTTCCAGAAAACCTTTAACTGTTTGGAGGGATAATTATTCTGTCCTTGGGCAAAAATCTTCTGTTTACATTTTCAGCTCAGTGACTGCAGATATTGTTTATGCCTTGGAATTCAGGCTGCTTTACATTTTAAAGTGGGTTTGTCTACATCATTGATTCAGGAGGTTCAAACCCCAGGGTTAAAGGCTCCTCCAATGATGTTACAGCTCTACACAGTTTGAAAGGGTACAGAGAGGAATCAAGAACAAAAGCTATATTTAGAATTTAAAGGAAGAAAAGAAAGAAGTTGAGAGTTCAGTTTAAAGATTGTGGTTTTCAATCTGTCATCAGGCAAAATGGCACAAATGGCAGGTAACTTAATATAGCTTCTTAACCACAGTGAAGCAGGTGACACTGTTTGGTTCTCTGCAGTTACTTTTGACACCACAGGCTTTACTTTAAGTAACATCCAGCTAGTGAAGTGCTCTGGGATGTGCAGCTGCTCTTATGATGGACACAAGCTACTTTTCAGCTCCATTAGCTTCCAGTGACCAGATTTCATTGTCCAGTGCCTTTGCTGAAGTTCATCCCTAGCCTTGAATCTAAAGAGCATGCTTCAGGTAGGAGACATATGACTATTTATTTGACTTTTGAAACTGCTGAGGGAATTTACTTAGCATTTTGGAGATAATCAGGGTATTCCTGGCTCAGAATTTGGACAAGCCCTTGGATGTAGTACATGTGAAGAGCTTTATGGTGGTTTTACTGATCACCAATGTTCACAGCAGTTCTTACTGAAGACACAGCTTCTCTACTGTCTGTTCCTTACTGGATTCAGCACAATCATGCTGTAATGATGCTGCAGCATGAGTGAGGCATCATTTAAAGACATACTTTAGAGTTTCTCTGGGTTTCCTATCAGCACAATATGTTTCAAATCCAGTAGCACAAGAGGCTATGGGAAAGGTAGTGAAAGATGCTTTGGAGGTGCAGACACTGAAGAACCAAAATGAACAGCACTTGGTAAGGTTGTAGAGCAGACACTGTTGCCATGCTTGTTCCCATTTCTATCAGACCTCTTTGGAAAGGTATGACACATGCTTCTGCCCCATCAGTTGGCCATGGTTTGGCTTTCAGTAGTCCACAGAAGATTAGCTTTAGCCACAAAATGCTGCATGGCTCCAAACCAAGCAGAAGCAAAGACCTTGACAATCCCAGAGGAAAGAGAAGTTGTGAGTTTTCAGGGTTTGGAGCTTGGAAAGAAGCTGAGTAACTCTGGACTCATTAGACAAATGTGGTCTCCCCAGAGACAACTCTGCAGAGAAGTACTTTAGGATCACAACTCCACATGAGGCTGACAATTTTGTTTTGAACTATGTAAGTATTTGTGAGACTGGCAGGTACTGGAAAATTACTTACCCCAAAAAGGAGAAGGAATTAAACAGTATGCCCAGAGCAGTGCTACAGCTTGAGCTTGCTCAACAGGAGTTAGTAAGCCAAGTACTTCATGCAGGACATAAAAACTAGTAATACACTTCCCTAACATTATTTTCCTCATCTCCTTATGGCAACTAATCTAGAGAACCTGAAGGTCTTGCCTTTATGCTAGTCCTTCTTGGTGCACACCCTTACCCCAGCCCAAAGTCACAGCATTGCCTTCAAACACCTTGCTCTGTTTTTCCAAGTGTGCAACTTCTACCTGGAAATATAACAAGACTTTTTGACAGCCCACAACTTTCTACCTCCTCTCTGAGGAACAATCCTTCAGAACAAGAATGGAACAAAGCTCAGAGCACCCTTGGAGCTGTTGTAAAATGCACTTGGGCACTGTGAAGATTCATGTTGAACTTTGTGTCATTTGTGGGAATATGCTCAAAATCTCCACTGCATGCTACTGATGTAATATGCAGTGGAACAGGATTGCATTAAGGAAAACCTTTTTAGCTGAAGAAGAGCAGAATTAGGTGTAAAGAAGCTTTCACCTGCCTGTGATCACAAAAATATTAGTGAATGGTGATGCTAGTTTCTGCTCCAGCATGGGCCCCCCATAACCCTGCAGGGATAGCTCTAATTTCAAAGGTGAGCTTGTTCTTATGGCAGAGGTGGGCAGCCTCTAGCAGATAAAATATGAGAGCTAGGACTCAAAAGACCAAATCTGCCCAATTTCTGTCTTAGATTTCACCTAACATTTCTACCACTATTTCTTGGTCTAACCAGACAAACAAGCTTCACTATATAGGAAGAGAATTACCATTTTTGTACTTTTTGTCAGAGATTTAGCTGTATGGACTGCTGCTGGCCTTTGATGGAAGGCTAAAAGGCTGTAACCAACCATCACTCCACTGCAAGACAGAGGCATGCCTAACTATCTGGTTTATCAGGAGGGACTTAAGGAACCTAGTATATTCTTATGTAGATAAGCCAGATGTTGCATCCAAAGTTTCTTCTTTTGTCCTGCTAGGTATCTGAAATAGTGCAAGTAGTGAACACCAGAAGCTTTTAGGAGAGGAAAACTAGGAAGCAGCTTTTATTATTATAGTAGATACCATTTGCATTCAGACAGCACTAAATACTGCCCATAAACATGTGAAAACAGAACCACTGGCTGAGAGAGCTTACAATACAAAAGACAAGTTTTATTTACTTTTTTTAGAAACCTTTCAGTTCTTTTAAGCAGCCAAATATGATTCCATAATTATTACCTTATGCTGTCCTGACATTTACATTACCATAGTGCTGAAAGCCAGAAAATACCAACTGTTCTGCAGAGGATTTTGTTCTCTGCAGGCTAAAAATCTATTAAATTACAGTCAGACCTGTAGGAAAAATAGTATACTCTTGGACTGCAAGATTGGGAGAGTTTTGAGTCCAGACCTCTATGTGAAATAACATATTATGGATCAATGATGATGGTAGTTTAGGAAGGTTTAAGCATGTTTTCATAAGCCTCCTATTCAAAGGATAGATGTGGGGAGAGAAAAAGTGAAACATTTAAGATATATCCCTTCTTTCCTGGATCTATAAGCATCAAGATCTGTCTGTCTAATGACCCAAAAGATGGCATTGATCTACATTTGTATTGTTTACTGAAACATATAGAATGTGCCCATGGAAGTGGAAAGGAAAGTGAGAGCCAGAGGCTGGGACTTAATCCAAACCCCTTTATATCCCAAGGAAAGTCTCAACTCCAAGAGTCACCAAGAGAACTATTTCTATACAGAGATTTAATGACTCCTCTCCCTCCCCAAACTTTGCACCTTTTACAGCATCCATTGCTCACAACAGTGACATTTAGGAAGGACTCTGAAGGGCTTAGAGCAGCACTAATTTTTCCAATTCTCACTGGACTGATGAATGGCTCCTATAAAAGGTTAAATCATCACTTATCCTGCCCCTCAGAATTGCAGCACTTCCTAATCTAAACTGTGCTGTAAGCACTAAAAACACAAGGGAGAAGGCTGAAAGTAGCAACAGCTTTTACCTAATAGCAAAGGCAGTGTTCCCCAAAGCCCAACTGCCTTTACTTTGCCTTTATCCTGATGGTCTCTGGTTACCTCTTGTCCACATCAAGTGAAGACTGAGGAAGGAAAATGGATGGAACAAGTCAGACCCATGCCATGTCTCAGGTTTGCCCTAACCTTCACTCATGCCACTGGAAGCTTGCTGTAACCAACTGATGCATTTCTTGTCTGACAGTGAGGGTCCCAACACCCAGATGCCTCCACAGCATAACCACTGGGGACTCCACTACCATTCTATTTTGCCAGAAGACATGAAGACTCTCCCTCTGCACTAGAAAACTGGCAGGTAGACAAGTTAGGAGGGGGACTTGGTTAGGCAACCTCTGTCACAGTAGCTTGGTCAGTTCCATGGCAGCACCACACTTTCAAAAGGATGGGGATGAGTTTCAGCAGCCTACATGCCATCCCTGAAGCAGCACTTCTGGATGAGGAGCACTGTTTCTGTATCACATGCACCAGCCCAAGTGTGAAGGAAGACCTAGGCTTGGAAACTTCTTCCCTACTGACTTGATATGCCAAAAAGTCTACAGAAGACACTGCCTTCATACTTATCCTTCTCTTACTGGTGCAAGATGGTACCTATGTATCATCAAGACACAATGCATCCAGGTAATGTGTGAGAGCTACCTCTAAATGAGAAAATAATGTAAAGCTACAGCCTTTACATTCAGCCATGCTATGGGGAGCACAGCACAGGCCAATTCTAGATGAAAAACCCCCATAAATTAGTCTCCTCTCCATTGACTGATGAGGGAACAAGGGTTTTCTTCCAAGATGATTCAGAATAAACCTTATTTATGTGCTCTGAACTGCTCTGGAAGAGTCCTGTCCCTCCTCCCAGCACTGTCTGCTCTGGCAGTAGTCAGAAATCATCTGTGTAACATCTAGGCTCTGCAGCTCTATCCAATTTCATCCACACCAAGCATCATCATGACATCAGATTGGCTTGTGCTCTTCATCTGTTCAATACTAATTAGTTGGACAGTCAGAACAATGAGTGTTGATGTTCCATTGTTTCCACAGGATCTCAGTCTAGGTTGAGCCTCTGAGACAGATGGCTTAGTTTGTCATTTAAAACAAATATAGAAATTGGTGAAAACAAGGATAAAGGTAATTTTCCTGAAAATGAAATCCCTAAGTTAACAGAGAGCATACCAGTTAACAGGTAAAGATGATTTATGTAATTAAAATACTCATGTACTATTAATAATCCTCATTTGCATGAGTATTAGGTCATTTTTATGTAATTAGCTGGAGCAGAAGGTTTTTTGTCAATTAAACTAATTGTTTTTCACACTGGGTGTAGATTGAATATTGATCTTTTTTATTCAGCTCACTTACATAAGCAAATTAGATCTAATTGCATCCTTACCACCTCATTACTCAGTTATTGTAAGTTACAGAAAATATATTTGCCTGTAGAATAATGCTTTCTTTGTGGTATTGATGTTGAAAAGAGGCCAGCTCATTTAAGAACTTCAAACTATTTTTTTCCATCTGTCAACTTAGTAGATATCTGCATCATCCAGTATGCCTTGAGTTAACCTAGCAGTAGGGATCTATGTGAACCCATGAAATGCCCAGAAGAATAGCTGTGCCTTCTGAAAAATGGTTAGAAGAGCTCAGGTGATGACAGCTCCCACATACAAATAATGACTTAGGACTGTTTAAGTTCAGTAACATTACTACCAATTTGCCAGAATGAATTTGTACTTTTAGCTTGGGAAAGGTTAAAAAAAAAATCCAAACAAGGATTTCTTACAGCTTTGTGGTTGTTTTTATTAGTATTATTATTATTGTTTCCTTTCATTTGTTTGCTTTATTTTGTTTATTGTTGTTAATGGTAGTTTTACTGGATGTTTTTATTTCACAATGAACTTTCACAATCCCTAATCACTTCCACAGCAAAGAAAGGTGTCCAGCTCAGTTCAATGTGAACAAGTATTGGAGAGTGCAGTTCTACTTGCAGTCACACAAATCTCCATCCTAAAGTTTGTACCACTAAGATGATTCCAAGCCATTTTTTATTCTCTGAGATGAAACTGTCATGGTAGCTTGGAGGTACAACCTGGATGGTCATAAACATCTCTACCTCCTTCTGATACTCCATCCATGTAGTTCCCTCCAATACAGCAGGGAAGGAAGTAGCTTCCTTACAGTACCAACTACATTTTCTACATACAGCTGCTGAAACTGTGCTAGGCATCAGCTGGCTAAAACTGTTATAGTCACACTTACTCAAAAACATTTTACCCTTGCAGACAAGATATGGAGCACAGAGCCTCTGGACAGATTTGCTATTTCAAATGCATTACTTTCCTTTGTCAGATAGTTCTATTTTTATTCTTTTTTTCAGATGAAGCAAGAAAAAGAAAATGCAATTTTCATTAGCCTTTGATGTTTGAAAAACAACTATTCCCTGGTCACCATGTGTTCAGGAAATCAGAGACCTCCCTACATTGCCTCCAAAATTCAGTCTCCAAATATTTTCTTACAGAAAGGAGTAATGCAACTATTACCTACACAGACACATTATCTTCCTCAGACTATCTGCAGTTTGATTGACTCACCACCTATGTAGTGCTTAGCTATACAAGAGCTCTCAGAAGAATGGGGTTTGACCTGAAAGAGCTTTGGGAGGCCAAGTGAAGTAATGAGACTGACACAGGAAGATGACATTGAAACTGGGGGAATTCACTTTGTGTCACTCGTTCACGCATCAGCTCATGTAAGAAGGGATGCATTAGGTCTTCTGCAACTAATTGCTCTTTTCTTGGGATGCAAAGGCAGTATCTTTTGAACTCAGATGGGGAGGTTCTTTTTCACCTGCCCAAGAATCCCCCATTAAACCAGAGCTGAGGAAGTATCTGCTTCAGAGACACATGAAAATACTCTAGTGTGGGCAGTGGTAGCAGCAAGCTCCTTACCAAGGCGTTTGGCCCCTGCTAGTATCTCAGCAGCTGTATCTCAGCTGCAATACCTCCAGTCACCCTCTAGTGCTCATTCAGCTGTGGTGTTTCTATCACAAAACAGAGAACTCTTGAAGATATATTCAACCTTGGTTTTCCAGCTGAATTTTGAATGTTTTGCAAAGGAAATCATACCTATGTTTCTTCTCTACGTCAGGCTAGAAGAATGCTCCTGAAGAGAAGTCACAGCAAACAAGGCCATGGCTTTCTTAATGCTCTACAGATTGCTTTCCTTAAACAACCAGGAAATGAACAGTACTTAGGCTTGATGGATGGTTTGTCCTTTTCTCTTGTTCAAATTCTCTGGTGTTAAAACTGGGCCATATGGAACAGCCAAAAATGGTGTCAGAGCCCAGCTGCCAGCTGCCTACATTCTTAGAACAACTGCCTCTGGATTTCTCAGCACTCTGGTTGCAGAGTTAAAAGGAAAAATAAATAAATAAAATGCTAATTTCCAAAGCAGAACCATTTTTTACTCCAAAATTCAAGCAACTACAGTCTCTCAAAGTGGAGGCAAAGCACAGGATTCAACACTCTTCTCCTCTGCCTGCCAAGCTGCCTTCACTAAACACATGGCCAGGACTTGTCCACTGCAACCATGGGGTTTGGCATTACCAGAGATGCCTAAGGTGAAGGCATTTTATTGCCCAGTGAGGTAGAGCTAACAGCACTTGCAAAGTCAGTGTTAGAGACTCAGCTGGCAAGTGGTAACTTGTTAAACCACTATAAAAAAGTCGTGTTCAATCTTGTACCAGGAGCCTACACAACAAGGGGAGTGGGAAGAAAAAACCCTGAAGAACAAACAGTCTACACCCTCAGCTAAATATAACCACCTCAGCAAGCTCATAGTTGGGGAAAACAGACTTCACATGAGCACAATGCAGCTGGTCAAGTTACTGAGAAAGCCACTATCTTTTTTTCCCATGTTCCCTGAAAAATGCAAGTTTCTGAATATAGGCTCTTGCTCTAGTTCTGCAGATCCTCATTCACAGTGCAAAGAAAGTATTCTACATCCCCAACTAAAACATCTAAAACCTCATTCTGATATTTATGCAAAGAAAGATTAATTGTGTTGAAATGCAATATTTCTCTTGAACATTGACAACTATCCTCAAAGCTTGGATGAGTCTGGTCAAACATGCTGTTAATGAGCTGCAAATATTTAAATTAGTATAAAACATCTTAAATTTATGCCTACTTAGGACACCAACTGTAACATGCTTTTTTTTCCCCCTTCTGTTTAAGAAGGAGTAGGAATTAAGGGACTTCAAGGCCTTTAATGATAAAGTAGACCCTTGTATATAGGGCATTTTTTCAGGATTTGGGAAATGCCTTCTTAAGGCACAGAGTAAGCACATAGTGCAGAGCAGGAACCCATTCTTTACTTTACAAAACACCCACTTACCCAATAGCTTCAGGTTCACATTGTATTTATTCAGTTTTGTTCACTGAGGACTACACTGACTGTGTTAGATACAATTCATCTGCAACATAATACCTTTTCTATTCACTAGCAGAATGAGAAAGGTTCCTTTGTTAGCAACATACAAAAGTGCTATTAGTCACAAGCAATCCCACAGCCTGGGTTTTGGAAACTCCTCCTAAATACTTCACCAACAAGATATACTTGGAGTCACAAAGTTTCTTAGGTATTCATTTTGAGAGGCCAGTGGATACTGGAAAAAAGGATTAATTGGCATCTTGTAGACCACAAATAAGATTTGCTTCTTGATTTACCCTTTGTATGTTCAAAAGTTGAATATATGCTTTATTTATTCTCTGGACTGGAGTTCTCTGGCTGCTTACCTACTTTGAATAGTATTTTCTAAAGCTCAGATCTGGATCCCTTATAAGTGTATAAGATATATGTATATCTGTATGTTTATATATACAGATATATAAACCAACTGCAACTATTTCACTACAGCCTGTTTAGCCAGCTAAGAAGGTTTTCCATGCCAGTAAAGGAATTTCAGCTTTTTCAGCAGCATTTTGTCCCATAAAAAGGTTATTTTGCATATCAGGATATGAAATGGAAACAATAAAAACACATCTGAAGCCCGCAATGGAAATCCATCTTAAGCCCACATTCCTACACTCAGGAGGAATTGGGTGTAAAGTCAAATCATGCTACTCATAGCTTCAAATACCTTTCTACACCTGAGAAGTCAAGAAGTTTCCTTTGAAATACATGACCCTTTCTCTTTCTTCTTTACAGAAACACCTCAAGTTGCACCAGGGGAGGCTTAGACTAGATATCAGGAAAAATTTCTTCACTCAAAAGAGCTGTTAGACATTGGCCCAGGCTGCCCAGGGAGGTGGTGGAGTCACAGCCCCTGGAGAGGTTTCAAAAGCATCTAGATGTAGTACCTAGGGATTTGATTTAGTCTTAGGGACATGGTTTTAGATGATGGTGATAGATTGATGGTTGGACTTGATGAACTTGATGAACTCTTCCAACCTTGACAGTTCTGTGATTTGCTGCCAGCTAGTTTTGTTTCAGAGACACAGGAATACTGAACACAGAAAGGAAGTAGGACTCTCTGGATAGTAAAAGCAACACCCAGTATAAACCCAGTATAATGCACATTTGGGACCATCTATGAACAGTTAATATTGGTTATAGAGAATTGATGTTCAAGAATATTTCTAGAAAATTCTGTGGGATCTCTCTATATCACAGAAAAACCCCAAACCACCACCTAGCATATCTTGGGTATTATTCAAATATTGCTATAAATTAGAATTCAAGTAACCTATCTTTTTATTTCTCATAAATTTTAATGCTGGACATTATCTTCTGGTAGCCCAAGGGAAAGGTCCAGCCCATACTCCCCCAGTCATCTTTATATTTACCTCCACTGGAGTTAGCATGCAATAATGGTATCTGTGGGTACTCATTTAAGCTCTTTCTTCCTAAAGTTTTGGGGTGTTTTTTTATCAACTGTTGACAGAGGAAAGCACTGCAACACAGGATATAGTTAAACATGCAAAGAGTAACTTTTTCCCTTCTTGAATTATTTCCTTTGCACACACAAAGCCTTCTCTGGAACTAAGAGGAATCCCACTGCAGTCAATTAAAACAAGGCTGCTCATGGACAGAAAAACCAGCTCTTTAGGAATCTACCTGCAATTTTCTTTTTGTTCTGGGAACAAAAGCAGAAATGGAGTGTGTCAGAAGCTAGAGAACAGCATGATCATTCTTTTTCATAGAGCAGGTTGAAGGTTTCAGCAGGATAATCTTTCCTGAAGCATCATATTTTGATGATCAGGAGGTAAAAATACTAAAGGAATTTTCATTTAGTCCATGCTTTTATGAGCTCATAAACAGTTCCCCATCTCTCAGGAAGTTTTGTTACTATCAGAATAACACCTAGAGTTTTTCAGAGAATTAATATTCCAGTTGATATTCCCCTTGAAGAATCAAAACAAATGGTAGAACCACAATCTTCCTTGGCTTTGAGTTAGAATATTTACATATTCCATAAAGTTTATTGACACTGCATGAGCTATTTGCACAGTCATTACCATTACAATTACATATGCAAAATTCCACACCCCCCCCTCTATTTTCACTATTGCTGGCCACAGTTAGTAGAGCAAACTCAAAATTCATGAAGTCCAAGAACTTAGATTTAGGTGGACTTCAAACTTTGACCTTTAGAGAGACACTGGCTAATTGAATTCTCATCTACAAACCTCTTGCATTTTACAGCTGAGTGTTTAAAAAACTACTAAAAGCTACTAAAACTGCTAAGAACTACTCCTGGCTGACTCTGCAGAATAATTTCATTCTGTATAATAGTCCTACCATCCTTACTGTACTCAAACCTACAAGGATATCTTTTGGTCTTAATTTCATTATCAATCCTGTATCGTTCCCTTCTAACAGCCTCACTATATATATACACAGCAGAAAGATTGTTCTTGACTGCATATCATCTATTTGCTACATTTAGGAAGAGCAAGTAGTGTTAACTTTTTGGGCCTGACATTAAGGTGTTCAAACAGGCACATACCACCAAGTGTCACACATTAAAAACCCACTCAACTCCATATATGACCTTTTCAAAGTAAAGAGCCCCAGCATCTCACTTAATGCTTTCAGTCTAATCTAAAGCCTATTAAAAGCACGCTGCTCCCCTTGAATGATGCTTAGCATTTTTAGAAAGCCTCAGCAAGTACCTTCAGCTGCTACTGAAATCTCCAGGAGCTGCAGGCACTCAGCACTTTATGCTAGACAAGCAGCCACCATGATCAAACACCTTCTGAAGTCGTGTTTGTCTCTCCTGCTGCGAACCGCTCGCGTTCTGCAGCTGGTGTTCTAACCTTCCTGCTCCAAGAAATCCCTCTCAAGGGAACAGCCTGATGCTAAGAATCCACTGACTGGCCCTTTGTTTGGAGTAGTTTCTTAATTTAAGTCCATTCTTTGTTCTGGAAGGAGGGAAAAACTCTCTTGTTCTTGCTTTCTGTGCTGTTTCTGTAATGTATGTGTGTGTGTTATTACAATATCTCCCCAGTATCATTATTTTTTCCTGGCAAGGAAAAGCCTGGCATCAACTTTAATACAAAGGTTTAGAACCTCTTTTGGTTTATGAACCAATTCTCACTCCAGGTGAGGAATAAAACCACCACAACTTGGTGCATTTTGTCAGAAGACCTATCTTCCAGTACTCCCCTCTTTTCCTCTTGCTATTACATTGAGGCTTGAATATAGATGAAAAATTAAAAGTGAAATGAACCCAGTAAAACATTCACCTGTGGAGAGCAAGCTCAGACAAAAAGAAAGCTTCACCAGCTTTTTCTCCATATCTCACTCCCTTTTTCAGTTTTAAGAAAGGAAATCTCCTGGAATGCTTTTTTTACACTTTTTTATGACTTTTGTAAGCCTTCTTTAATGACCCTTCCAGGTGATAAAAAGTACAATTAAAAATTCTATTTCCCCTCAGTTAATTCATATTTTCTTCTTGTGGCACTAGCATAATCAGCTTTATAATCCAGAGGATACAGCTTTCTTGTGGACCATAATTAGGTTTCTAAATGTTTCCTAAGTTCTTAATTTCATGCCTATCTTTTGTAAAAGATTATTTACAGGAGAGGTGTCTTGTCTCTTACAGGTAGAAATACTGAGAGACTACCCAGGGTGTTTCAGTTATTAAATTAACCAAAGCAATGCTTATGTTTGAAAACAGTTGTGAGACAAGACTCAAACAGGCATCACCCTGGTCTGGAGGTATCTCACACAGGGCTCATATCTCACACAGGGCTTGCAATCAGACACCTGTTCACAGTTGTGCTGTGTACAGTTATCAAAGTTACCCACAGTCTCAAAGATGACAAAGCTGGTTTAGGAGAAGTCTGTAGAGCATATAGCAGCATGAGTCTACCTCAGAAACAGCAAGGGAAGGTGTTCAGACAAAGACAAGCTGCCCCCCTAATGCTGAGAGACTATCTCAGCTACAGTGAGTTGTACATAACACAAAGGATGTAAACCACTCAAATCTAAGTGCTCAGAACAAGACAACTTGACTAAAGTCACTGGCCATCACTCCATAGCAAACCTCTGACAAGCACCAGGGCTGTGGTCAAGTTTAGCTGCAGAATTGTACTTGGCCAAGGCGATGTTTGCACCTTTCTCAGTTTTGCTCAAGCCCGAGCAAACCTTTTGCTTCCTTAGGTAGGAATTAAGATTGGCCTGTAATCCTTCTGGTGGATTTAGGAAAGCTCCAGGACCACTGCTTGCCATTAGATGCTTGAGTTTCTTAGAGCTACAAAAGCAGTGTTAATTCAGTGTGTTCCAGGGACTTGTGTTTCTTTCCTTGCACCACAGTCACCATGCCTTCACCGTCTTTCTCATTAGAGCCTCTTTCTTCTCTCTCCACTCCTGACTTCCCTTACAATGTTTGCACTTCTTTATTCTTGTTCTCAATCCATGTATCAAAACTATGCTGTTGAAGAGGAAAAGTCTGAGAGTGGAGGGGTTTTGGGGGTATCAAACGTGCTTTTTGATGCTCAAAGTGCAGCACAAAGAATTAAGATTAAAAGAAGTGAGTGATACAGTGGAGATTAGAGAGAGCAGAGAATGCTGAAGACACACAAAGAGTTCAGGGAAGCTAAAATCACTTCAAACATTAATATCCTTCTTTGTGCCATAGTCTACAAAAAGGGTTCTGTATCTTCAGCTTGAATCTCTCATTCTTTTTATTTTATTTCAAGCAATTCTCTGAGAAGATGAATATCCAAACTTTTAGAAAAATAATGTTGTTAGACAGAGATGAGTAAAAATAGATATTCCAGGAATATAATATGCTGGGAAGACTTCTGTTAAACCAACAGTTAGTGCCTGAAAAACACAATCATGAAAGTTTCACTACACAGGACCATTAGAGGGGGGGAAAAAAAAGAGACACAGTTATCTTGGCAACGTGATGAGACTACTAAGGAATGGTTTGCCTCTCCTTCATTCTTCTTCAAACAGTAAAGAAAGTTTTTACATGCTACTATCACTAGTGGATGCTTTTATGCTTGGAAACAGAGAGGGATATGAAGGAAGAGGTCTTCTTAAGGACAGGAAGGTTGAAAGAAAGCTTTGGAGGTTATGGGGTTTGTTTTGTTAGCTGGTTTGGGTTGGATTTTTTTGTTTGTTTGTTTAGGGGTTTTTTTTTCATTTACACAAGAAGTTTGGAGATTTTGATAAGCTTCCTGACAAGCTTTGTTTGACCTCATCCAGCTATTCCTAGCTGTGCTCTATCCATTCAGTTTACTATAACCAGAAAGAACCTCATGAAAAGCACTTCTACCTCAAAAAAACAACTGAAGGGGTAAGGAAAACAAACCTGAGATTACAGACTCCTGCAAAGAAACTCCTAGAAAGTTAAGAACTTCAAACCAAGACAGTTCAATTCTTATGTCTACATTCACTAGAGTTTTCAACCAGGTTCTTTGTTGCAGGGAGAACATGAAGTGGGATGCTGGTCAAGTCTTTCCCAAAGGAAATGGGCATGCTGTGCAGTGGATGCAGCTCACTAGACAATATTAATGCCCTCACAGGTTTCCAAGGAAAACACTACTTTCTCTCATGATAAAGGATGAATGCCAACAGACTCCTGCAAGTGACATGTAAATAGGGGAAGTATTTTCTTGCTTACCTCAAAATTATCTTCTGGGCTGCTGAAAATGATAGCAAAGACATGTCCATGGTTTGCCTGCTGTGGACATTTGCACAGGGAGGCAAATGTGATGTTCAAAGCAGAACCCAGGATTCAGTTGATTCATCACTTTAGATTTCTCCTGTCAATTTTTGCCTGTACTTTTTAATGATTACACTTGTGTGACTACATGGAAGCACTTCAGGTCTTTAATGCCACACAAAGGGGTTGGGTCATGCCACTTTGCTATGGCCCATTTCCCTGCATCTGCTCCCTGCTGTGCTCTTAAGTGGGTATAGAAATAAAAAGATGGGCTCCCCACCAGGCCAATTTTGTCACATCACAGCAGCCACCATAGCACAGATGTTCAACTGGATGTCCTCAGGATGACTGCTCCTAGACAGTTTCTCAGAGCTCTGTCCCACAGCCTCATCTGAAGGATTTCCAGGGCAATAATGGAAGTCTGGCAAGACCAAATGCTTGTAGTTTTGGCTGGGTATTAACACAACCCAAATTCAAGTCTTGCAGAACAAATAATATAAGTTTTGTCACTACTAGATGTTCTTTGTCAAAGACTAGCTGTGGGGGAAGGCAATGACATGAGGAAGAATAGCCCTGACAGTGACTTGTCAGACCAAGATATTTGAGGAACTAGGACAGAGGCACAATGTAATTGCCACCACCACAAAAAATCCCAGTCACTTATTACAACCCCAACCTCCAGTTCAGCATTCCTTGTTTGCTTACAGATCTCCTTATGGATATATCACACAGCTCTTATGATAAAAGACCCAGCAGACTTGTTAAATAGACTTGGTTTGAACAGGAATGACATTGTGGTCTTTATTGATCAATAAAAACCATCAGCAGGGAAGTCTCCTGTATAGACTAATGATGAACAGACTGTTTCAGCTGTCCCTCTGCCTGCATGCTGTCAGCAGCTATAGGATGGTAGCTCTCAGTGTTACCTTCACAGCCTCACTGAACAATCAGCACAGTCTGCATATTCCTAAAACCAAAGGGCAGTCTTCATGAAGACCACAAGAGGCAACTGTGCACCTCACCTTTAGGCCAGATTTGCAGCTTGTACACAACTGGGTAGTTTATTTAGTCTAGCTACTCCAGAATAATTCCCAGAACAAAAGCTGCCATTATCAGAGCAGCTGAATGTATGTATGGTAGATACCTGACTTCAAACCAAAGCAGAACACACTAGATCAGGGTCAAAACACAGAACTGAGCTGCACTGCTGACACTCCAACAGTACAAAACACAGAGGGCATGACTGAAATAGATATCACATCATTATTATTACATTAGAGACACCTACATCATTAGGAACCCAAAGCTGCTGACTATTAACTTATCAAGAGTCACACTTACAGTGGGAGGAAGGAAAGAATAAACTAGAGATCAAACAATTGTATGACTTCTATTGTGGCAGATGGCACTGAATTCACCCTGGCCAGAGTCACTAAATCAAAACATGCAACTTCCTCCAAGTGATTGATACACTGGGTCAGAAGAAATGACAGGTTTGCAAGAGGAGAGGTCAGGGGTGAATGCAGGGTGGACATCACAACTGAAACCCTAATGTATTTCCAAACCAACATGACAGGAGCTATAAAATAAGCAGAAGAGCACTATAATTTGGGGGGTGCTGGTTAATTATACTACATGCTGTTATGCATGGGAAAAGGGGGGGGGAAAGATATGCTTTACAGGTGAAAACTGGTCTACAGTGTCTGAGAGTTTAAAAAGTCTAATTGGAAAGACAGACACAAAGCCAGTTTGGCCCACTGCTAGGAAAGCACATTCCTCCACCCCAACACACTGCAGCAGGCAAAGCCCCTTCAAGCAAACATTGTCATGAACCCCACATGGCTCTCCTCATACATGTAACATTGCCACTGCCAGGACTTGCTCCAAATTTCCTTTGCTTAGATACAAGGAGAGACAGTTTTTCTCTCCAGGGGAGTGTGAAGGTGGCAGTTTCCCTAGCAACAATAACTTAAGAACTTTCTCCCCCCCACACACCCCTTAATCATGCAGATTCTCAGTAATTCAGGACAAGAGCAGGGGCAAGGAGTCAGTCTGAACTTTATCACTAGAAGAACATAGTTTATAGAGTCACAGGAACTCAGTACTTTGCTATCCTTACAGTGGCAGGGGTCTAAGTATCAGTTAAGAGCCCAGTTCTGCATCTTGACTCCTTTTGTTTCCTTTTAAAATAGCCTGCAAAAAACCCTCACCCTGGTCAACACTTTACTTGAATTTAGAGGACAGTAAAGGCCTGGGCTGTTTAAATTCCTAATTATGTCTGCACTTCTCTTGTTTTTCCTTTGCTCTAAATCTAAATCATCTACTCTGGCAATGGACCTTTATATTGTTTAACTGGGGCAAACCCTGCTTAAGATGCTTGTGTGTTCTGTTAAAAAGGAAAACCCAAAGGTATAAAATGTCTGTCCTACATCCAAAATTTGGAAGTTTCAAGCCAGATATGAAAGCCTTGAAATTGTAGCTTGTAATTAGATCTAGCAGAGGCTCTTTCATCCCAATTAAACATCACCTCCATCCTATTTTTCCTCTATCATGTGATTATGTTCTTCATTAAGGCAATTCCAGCATATTTATGAACAGTCCCTGTCTCTCCAAGCATGGCTGCTGAATGGGGGTGAGGGGAAATCTTATTTCTAAATCTTCCAAAGCTTTCCCCCCACCCACTCCTTGCTGTATTTCCACATATTTTAATTAAATCCCTGAGCACAAGTGGCTATGATTTAGAAGGCAATTCAGGTCTTCAGGCCTACACACGATGTCACTTAAAATCATCTTTGAAGGATGAGTTCAGTAACAACTAAAGCACCATTAACAAGAGTAAATTGGAGGTGCATGAGTAGCAACCACTATTATTTTGACAGCAGTCAAGTGAAACAGCAGTTACAAGAAATGTCTGCCCATTAATGCTGAGCTGATCAGCATTCAGCAGGAGAGCTCATTAGAATAGCAGTCAAGTTTGGGGCTGTTTGGGGTTTTTTTTAACCCTTTATTTCAATGAAAAAATCTCTATACAATGAAGAATTTGCAAGATGCTGATAAAAACATGAATTTTCATAAAGCACTAAAGATGGAGGAAATGCAACTGATTCACAAGGTTAAATATGCCTACTGAGATCTCTTCACAAGTGCCTCTGCTCCACTGAATTATTTGCAAGAGGTATTTGATGGTTCTTTCAAAAATGAATGGTGTAGCAACCAGAATCTTGAAGTGAAGATGAAATCAAATATAAACCAAGATAAAATTGAGCTGCCATCAGGTTTCTTTGCAAATTGAAACTTGATTTAGTGGCATAAAAAGGGCAGAGTTTTTCACAGACTCCTGAGCAAACCTTGATGCAGTTTGGAGTAAACAGAGCACAGCTTACTCTGGGAGCAGCAAGGCTTCTCAGTCCTGGTGGACAAACCCCATGTCAGGGCAGCTTTTAGCCACCTCAGAAATAGCTAATTCTCCATGACCCATCATGACAGACACCATCTAGCTGAATGCTCTGGGTGCACTGCTCCAGGCTCTGCAATATTGGCAATCCTTTCACTCACCAGAGGCTTCAAAAGGAGTTCACCATTTCAGAGCAACATGGGCCTGTTATCTTGGGTCATCATTTCATTATGAGATCAGAAGTAGAATCATAGAATCATAGAATGGCTCAGGTTGGAAGGGAGCTTAAAGATCATCTAGTTCCAACCCCCCTGCCATGGGCAGGGATGCCACACACACTAGACCAGGTTATCCTTTCTAATATTTTCTGCTTCACAATGCCACTCCTGCCCACACATCATGGAGAAAGAAAAACATAGATCAGAAAGGAATGGTGCAAGGATGTCAAAAATCACCAGACTTAAAGTACCATGGCTCCCTTTCTTATACTGAGCAGAGCAAGGCAGATAGCAAGTGGCCACTAAAGACAAACAACACACAGCAACAAGATTTGCAGCACCCCTTCAGGTCCATAAACATGTCATCATCATCATGGCTAGGCTTCGCGAACGAAGATTTGGGAAGGGCTCTACCCACGTTTGTTGCAAGCGCGTTGGTGGCTAAAAAGGCCAATACAAGATAGGCACGAGAGGTCGCAAAAGGAACAGCAGAAAGACTCCTTAGATGGTGTGTTCTGCAAGGCACGATTCTTTCTGCGCTGTCTTTTCTCCTCAAGGGTGATCCTGAGTGCTTTCTCAAAAGCATCTGCAGCGTTATAGATGGTGTGTCTCCAGGCCTCCCTCTTGGAGGCCAGAGTAGACCAGTTATGATGCTCAATATGGCCAAGGCTGAGATGTTGTTTCAGGGAGTCCTTGTATCTTCTCTTTGGGGCTCCTCTCTTGTGGCAGCTGGTGGCAAGTTCACCATAAAGCAAGATCTTAGGGAGGCGGTGGTTCTTCATCCTTGAGACGTGCCCTGCCCATTGCAGCTGTGTTCTCAGTAACATGGCCTCAATACTTGTGACTGCTGCTTGTTCTAGAACAGATGTATTGGTCACATAATCTGACCAGTGGATGTTGAGGATTGTGCAGAGACAGCGTTGATGGAAGCGTTCTAGGAGACACAGGTGGTGGCGGCAGATGACCCATGATTCTAATCCGTACAAGAGTGTAGACAGCACTATGGCTCTGTAAACTCTGATCTTTGTACTTTTCTTCAGGTGTTTATTTTGCCAAACTCTTTTATGAAGCTTTCCAAAAGCATTATATGCCTTTGCTAGCCTGTTGTCTGTCTCTCTGTCAATCTTGCCATCCGAGGAGATGAGGCTACCTAGGTAATTAAACTGCTGAACTAATTTGAGCTCTGATTCGCCAGTGGTGATATGGGGATGATGGAAGACTTCCTGAGGTGTTGGTTGATAGAGAACTTCTGTCTTCTTTAAGCTGACTTCCAGCCCAAAGAGCTTGGCACCTTCTGCAAAGCAGGATGTTAAACGTTGCAGAGCTGCTTCTGTGTGTGCAACAAGGGCGGCGTCATCAGCATAGAGCAGCTCCCGGACAAGATGATTTAAGGTCTTAGTGTGGGCCTTCAGTCACCTTAGATTGAATAGGCTTCCAATCTGTATGGTTTCCATAAACATGTACATCTGAGAGAACCACACACACACAATTATTTCCAAGCTGTTGTGACTCAAAGTGAACTCTTCAGCAAGCACTCCATGTTTGCAGTAGATGCTTCCCATTGTCTTTGATGCTTGTGTCAGCCGGGGCAGAGGGAATCAACTAGTCCCACAAGCCAGAGTTAAAGAGCAATTCACTCTAGTTTGCTTAACCATGCAGAGGGTACAGGAGCAGTGCAGAATCTGCATCATAATGTCATTTTGTGTTGGTGAATATGCTACTGACAAAACTTGGAGTACACAGCAAAGACATTGGGAATGATGTGCAGGAAGGCAGTACTAGGGAAGGCATGTATTTAGAGGTTAAGGCAACCCAAGGCTTCATTGCTTATACAATTCTAATTCCTACCTTGTCTTTCCAGTTATTGCCATCAAGGTCATTAATCCCAAAAGAAAATAACCAGGGTGCTGCTTCCTGTGGCTGCATTTTCTCTCATTACTTTATAAAGGAGGATGTTATAGTTTTTAACCTCAGGGAAATCAGAATTGTTACCCAATCACTTTGCAGGCAGCACATAAAAAGCAGGCAGGAATACAAAACATCATGCAGCTTCCCCTTTAACCAGCAGGTCTACTAGTCCAAAGCTGAAAGTTTCCTTAAAACAACTCCCCAAAGGTCAAAAAAAAAAAAATAGCCTGGACAACCTACTCACCCATCAATGCTCCTTTTCTCAGCAGAGGAACCAAACCCATCTCCCTTTTAAGGACCCTTCCAGCTGCAAATGAAAACAATCAAGTAATTAAGAAAACAAATTATGGTTGCTGCCATCCCCTCAGACACCTGCCCCAGCAACACCCCAAGTGATCTCAGTTCTCTTAAATCCTAGAGAATCTCCCTAAAACATAGCTCACCCTCCATGGCAGCCCACAGACTGTTGCTGCAAAAGGGGGACTAAAAGGGGTGATACCCTCCCTGTGATCCCAGGCCAGGGGAGCAGACTTATTGTCAGACCTCTGTTACTAATGTGAGGCATTGGGAGATTTTAATCAAGGGATGCTGAGAGCAGGAGGCCTGACCTTGCTCTACCCCTGCTTTGGCCTGAGGGTTGCCCAGCACCAATCAGGCATTTCTGGGTGCACAAATACAGAAGGAAGTGGCTGTTTGCCTTTAAATCACAGCCAAGTTTGTGTCTCCCATTTATGAAACTCCTCAGTATTTAGAAAAGTTTATTTGCCTGAGAAGGTTCCAAAAACTTTTTTCCCAGAGCACATCCTAATAAACCATTTAAGGGATATGTGGAGGTGCTGTTAGTTGTAATCTCACACAAAACTGTTTTGCTTTGTGGAAAAGAACAGAAATGTCAGCAGAAGGGGCAAGGGAAATGCCCACTGCCTACAGTCAGGGTGATAGAATGGTTTGGCTAGGAAGGAACCTTAATGATCATCTGGTTCCAACCCCCCTGCCATGGGTAGTGACACCTTCCACTAGACCAGGTTGCCCAAGGTCCCATTCAACTTGGCCTTGAACACTTCCAGGAATGGGGTGTCCACAACTTCTCTGTGCCTCACCACTCTCTGAGTCAAGTATTTCTTCCTAACATCTAATCTAACTCTCCACTCTTCCAGTTTAAAATCATTTCCCCTTGTCCTATCATTACCTGCCCATGTTTAAAGTCTCTCTCTTTTTTCCTCAGCTCCTTTATAAGAATGCTTAGCCTCTTCTGCAGATTATTTCTAAACTTGCATGTAGCAGTCTGCTCTGAAAATGAACATTACTCAGTACAGTTTCTCAGGTAATCAGAGGAGACAAACCTTTCCCATTCCTTGTTTTTCCTTCAGCAAGAGCAGAGCATGTGTCCTCTTTTATCAGTCATCTTACCCCAACAAATGGCCAGGGGAGACATGGCAGTGCAAAAGGTGAGACCTTGGGGGGAAATTGCTATCAGCCCTTTCTTTTCCTCTCACAACTTGCATTTATTTTTGTAGTGAGCTCTTCACTTCCAACATCCTCTTCTTCACCTGATCTATCTTCTTAGGCTTATGTACTCTAGCTGTTGGGACAGAATTAAAAAATACAGCAAAATCAGGGTTTGGGGCTCATCTAAGCTTATGTTTAAGTGGGTGTCTCTGTTTGCTAAGTGGTTTGTGCTGTATTGTAGAATATCTGAATGGATTTTGGTTTGCAGCTAGGTTAAGCTTGTAGGGAGACAGTTCAGACAGGCAAGAAAACTTTCCTGGAAGGGAAAAAGAAAAGAAATCCCAATGGGAAGACTCAGGGATGGACTGTTGAGGCAAGGTCAGGGCTAGCAGCTCTCTCTAGGGCCAACTTCTGCAGCAGGGAATGCTCAAGGAGGACACACAGTAATGACCCTTGGTCAAAACATCGCCACACATCAGGATGTATGTGACATGACTAGTGCAACATGAAACACATTGAGGACCCTAAAGGGAGCGGGGGGGGAAAGCCAGTAAAATACTGGATTTTTGGTTTGGTTTGTTTCTTTTTTCCCTTCTGAAATCTTTGCACTATACATCAAGAAACAGTAAGAATGTTCTCTGCAGGTAAACTAGAGGAACTACATTGGCTCTCAATTTTAACTAGTAAATCTCCTAGATGTTTTAAAATAGAGCATGGAAACAAGGTTACCTGCAAAGCAGCTGGCAGCTTGTAGAATAGCTGTTTTGCCAAGAGCTCAGGCTATTAATCTGGTGAGTAAGCAACTTATCTCATTCTTATCTCCAGAACACTATCCAAACCACTATGTAACACACAACTTCTCTAATCACTGAATGTTTCAGGGGGGGGAAATGCTTGCAGAGATAATAGTTGCCAACAACCACCTCACAGCACAATTCAAGGTGAAAATAGCTTCCACTGGCAAATGAAGAGAGCAAACAAGGACAATAAAGGGAAAGGGTGGATGACCAGGGTTAGTAACTCAGGACTACTGTGGCTTGGGGCAGTCAAGAACTCAACTAAACATTTAATTGCTAGAAGTACTTTGAAATGAGTCTTCATTCTTAACTTGCACTGAAAGGATGTTTCCTGGCTGCACTGCTGAGGGAACACCTTGTTTGGGGCTTCCCAGCCTTGTTTGACACAAACTCTTTAGCTGGGGCCACACTCCTGGGTGATACACCTGACAGTGGCTGATCAATACTAACTGCAAGCACCACATAACATCTCCTTAGGAGGCTGCTATTGTGAGATTGTTTTCAAACTCAAACTAGCAGAGAAGTGGGTTATTTCAGAGTTTTTCAAACTATATGTCTCTGTGTTTCAAGGTAAGCAAGCATTGTGGAGTTGCTTGTGGTTATAAAGTGTTGGCAGCTTTGAAGTGCACCCTGGTTTCCAGTGGAATTAGAAGTTCTCTTGCAAATAATCTTAAAATATGGGGGCAAAGAGACAGAAAAGGAACAATAAGGCCTGCATCAGCAAGGTCTGTGTTTGATGTGGAGCTTTTTGCATCTCTTCCTCAGCCTAGATGCCCAGAGGTTTCTGAAAGACTGATGTTTTTTCTTTCCTGAGCTGTGAAATATTCAAAGCCAAACATCTTCCACCTGTAGCAGAGCCTGGATTTGAACCTAGTTCTTCTATTTTGGGAGGACTCTCCCTCTTTGTCCAGAGGTTCTACTCCAGGATAATAAATGCCCAGAAAAACAGCTACAGGAAAGGGATGTTCTTCCTTCAGAAGGGATGTTCACACCGAGAGCATCTGTGTCTTTCTTGTTACTTCTCCCTGCCTCTAACAAGGTGAATAAGGAATAATGGGAGTTCAAATATCTGGAGATCAGCCTCTGATGTCCTCATTTTCACAATATTCTTTGATTAAAAACATTTAAAATGTAAGAAGGTGAATAAAAGACTAGAAAACTTCAGTTCTTCATTTCTGTGCATTAATGGAAGCACCACTGAATCCTTTTTCTTTTCAAACAAATACAAATTAATGTTCAAATCTTTCCTTCCCTTTGTTGGGACAGATGAAATGACATTTTGTCAGTTACATATGCAAAGAGCTGTAATGAACTGTTTGAATTCTTGATCATCTTGAGAGTAAGTGTTGCTGACACTGAACTTTCAATATTGTGTTATTAAAAAATCCACACTTTAGGGGAGCCAAAGAAGTTATCTTTTCTTTTTTTCTCCTTCACATACAAGCTGATAGTGTATTGGGGGACAAAAGAGAGGGGAAAAAAAGCATTTAATTTTTCACTTAGCCCAGTGATGATAAAGGCAGAAAGAGCAGGGCTAACTTGTGTGTTAAATTCATGGGTCTAAAGGCAAACATGCCTTTAACTTCAACCTGAGCACAACGTGCTGCTGCTCCTTTGGCATTTATCACACATCTGACAGTGAAGGAGCTACTGAATCACAATTAGGGATGGGAAGATTTCCCAGGCTCCAGCCATTTTGAAGACTTTTTTTAACCCCAAAGCTTATTCAAACTTTATTAAAAATTGTAGATAGGACTTTTCCCTCTAAAATGGGTCACAGAATGTCTGAGGATCTAAAAACCTCTTGGTACCACAATACCAAAGGTTAAAGCCAACTCTTATATTTCCCTGAACATTTCTGTTGTCCCCTAATCATAAACCTGTCACTCAACACAAATATATTAGAGTGTGGAAAAACTGAAGCTAAAGGTCAGGTTTAGCAGATGAAAGGTCTGCTAGAAATGTGCATTTATGGAATTGGATTCCTTCTCATGTGTCATGATGTAGATTAGGAGTAAACCTCCTGAAACCAAGGGGGTAAAAGCAGCCTCTTACTCATGTGGGTAAGATTTGGTTGCACTGTTTTTGTGTGTGGAGGCAGGAGCAGTGTGAGCAGTGCAAAGTGGGAAACCACAGCCTGATTTATTATTCAACAAAATACAAACAGTAAGCCTGAAAGCTTTCCTCTTGCTCTAAAAGCCACTTCACAGGGCTTTCCTGCTTCAGTTACATGCTTATAGTAACTACAAAACATGTATTTCACCAGTGACACAGCTGAAGCAATACATTTAACACCTTCCATGGAGACTTGTGATACCATGCTGGGTAGCATTTCTAGAAGATGATATTACTTGGTCTTCAGATTTCAGCCCCTGCTGCATATGCTTCTCTTCAACTGGAGTGAAGAGGCAGAAGTCAGATCAAAGCAGTGAGATCTCTGGTTCACACAAGCTTGTTTTTATGTGCATTCTGCCACAGAGGTATTTGCACTAGGGTGACATAACCAACCAACTCAGGAGAGACTGAATTTCAATAGCCTATTGCTGAAACAAAGGAATAGCAGATACCAGGCTAAAGCCCAGTGCCTTTGGATTCATTTAACCTAATTTCATCCATTTACAACTTCAGTTGCTGATAGGTGCTTCCTCCTCAGCATGAAGTGTCCTCTCTCATGGCTGAAGATAGGAATAAGTCTTCTAGAGTGATTTGGTCTACCCTAAGCTGGAGAGATGATCTGTGTTGTTCAAATGCTGTTGAATAGAGCAGGGCTTGGGCTTTAACTCCCCACCTAGAAAATTCAGTGTGTTCCATCATTCTACAAAGGTTCACACTGGGACTTGGTTCTTCTTTTAACTTCATTGACATAAATCTCAATTAAACCTCAATCTAAATCCTTGACATAACAACAGTTGCTGGAATTGAGTATGATTGTACAGTTGATAGGAAAAACTTCAAAAGGAAACTACCTGAAGTGGCACCAAATCCAACACAAGAAAGCTGAAAAATTTAAATGTTGAACATCTAGCTGTTCTACCTGGAAAAAAAAAAACCCAACCAACAACTGCTTAAGATATATTTAAGAAGTATGTTTTAAATATGCAAATATTGATTAGAGCTGAAAATCAGAATTTCTGTTCAGCAGGAAATTGTGAAATGCTAATATTTTTTACTTCCCAGGACAAAAAGCTGAAGCAGCAGCACATTTCCACATATGCCACTTTTTTTTTTTAATGAAGTATTTAATTAGTTTTAATTAAGAATTCTGCTATTTGGCTAGCTAAATATGAAGTAGCTGGAATGATGAAAAATGATACCTACAAATAAGTATAAATAATTTTAAAAGCACTGAGGAATGTCTAGATAGAATCACAGAATTGTCTTGCTTTAAAGTTACCTTCAAGTTCATCAAGTCCAACTGTTAACCCAGCAGTGCCAGGTCACCACTAAACCATGTCCCTCAGCACCACATCTCCATGGCTTTTTAATCCCTCCATGGATGGTGATTCCAGCACTACCCTGGGCAGCCTAGGCCAGGGCTTGATAACCCTTTTGAGGAAGAAATGGTTCTTAAGATCCAAACAGAACCTCACCTGGCACAACCTGAGGCTGTTTCCTCTTGTCCTATCACTTGGTCCTTAGGAAGAGACCAAGCCCCACCTCATTACAACCTTCTTTCAAGGAGCTGAAGAGAGTGATGATCTCTGTAACCAGAACACTCTTCTGCAGTGCTTTATAGTGATTGTTTTTCTACATACTTCTGTAGACTGTTTTCCATAGCAGTAGGGTCTGCAAAATTCCAGGAAAATGGAACAAAAATAAAATATTAAATTAAAAAATAAATATTAATAATAATTAAATAAACCATTAAGTTCCAACAGCCAAGCAAAGAATAGATTTGTAAAAGCACAGAGACAATTATAATGGTGGGGAATTTCTCACTGAGGTTTGGTAAGTGACTCTACACCTAACTCTGTAAAAATTGTGACATACTCAGAATGCCAATGATTGCACACAGGTTGAACCTGCCCAATTTAGCCATAGCATTACATCATCTGAAGTCTTTCTGGAAGCATTTTTCCCAGTAACATTCTTGTTGCACCAAGCTCTCCATCTATAAAATTCTCTCTCCAGCAACATAGGCAGTGAGGCTCCAACAAATGGAAAGAGAACTGCTGTTGCTGTTAGCAGCATCACACTTCCCTCTCAGTTCCTATGCTTTTAAGCTCATGGCCTGACCTGACTGCTGATATATTTTTTACACTCTACATAGTCTCTGCTTTTCTCAATGAGACATGACCTAGTTACCTGCACTTGTGTGTCCCAGCTCATCCAACAAGCAGCTGCATGTTGGGTTTGTTGTGACAGGTTGTGCACCTGAGAGCTGTTGGTCAGGAGTGTTGCAGGAAAGCCCACTTTGGAGGAAAGCCTTCACCAGCATTCACCAGTAGTAGAACTTAAACTGCCTATGAACACATCAGAAGAGTTTGAACCCATTTCCTTTGGGCCCAGTTCCACTCCTTGTACTCACAGAGAAGACTTCCTCTGCTAGAAGCTCCTGTGAGATCACACTAGACTTTTTAACACTGATATTACAAGTTTGGGTGTAACAGGNCTTTTTTTTTTTAATGAAGTATTTAATTAGTTTTAATTAAGAATTCTGCTATTTGGCTAGCTAAATGTGAAGTAGCTGGAATGATGAAAAATGATACCTACAAATAAGTATAAATAATTTTAAAAGCACTGAGGAATGTCTAGATAGAATCACAGAATTGTCTTGCTTTAAAGTTACCTTCAAGTTCATCAAGTCCAACTGTTAACCCAGCAGTGCCAGGTCACCACTAAACCATGTCCCTCAGCACCACATCTCCATGGCTTTTTAATCCCTCCATGGATGGTGATTCCAGCACTACCCTGGGCAGCCTAGGCCAGGGCTTGATAACCCTTTTGAGGAAGAAATGGTTCTTAAGATGCAAACAGAACCTCCCCTGGCACAACCTGAGGCTGTTTCCTCTTGTCCTATCACTTGGTCCTTAGGAAGAGACCAAGCCCCACCTCATTACAACCTCCTTTCAAGGAGCTGAAGAGAGTGATGAGTTTTCCATAGCATTAGGGTCTGCAAAATTCCAGGAAAATGGAACAAAAATAANCAGCAACATAGGCAGTGAGGCTCCAACAAATGGAAAGAGAACTGCTGTTGCTGTTAGCAGCATCACACTTCCCTCTCAGTTCCTATGCTTTTAAGCTCATGGCCTGACCTGACTGCTGATATATTTTTTACACTCTACATAGTCTCTGCTTTTCTCAATGAGACATGACCTAGTTACCTGCACTTGTGTGTCCCAGCTCATCCAACAAGCAGCTGCATGTTGGGTTTGTTGTGACAGGTTGTGCACCTGAGAGCTGTTGGTCAGGAGTGTTGCAGGAAAGCCCACTTTGGAGGAAAGCCTTCACCAGCATTCACCAGTAGTAGAACTTAAACTGCCTATGAACACATCAGAAGAGTTTGAACCCATTTCCTTTGGGCCCAGTTCCACTCCTTGTACTCACAGAGAAGACTTCCTCTGCTAGAAGCTCCTGTGAGATCACACTAGACTTTTTAACACTGATATTACAAGTTTGGGTGTAACAGGTTAGAAACATAGAATCATTTTGGTTGGAAGAGACCTTTGAGATCATCAGGTCCAACCAAAGAGACAACTAAGATCATCAAGTTCAACCAAAGAAACCTCTAAATCATCAAGCTCAACTGAAGAGACTTTTCATATGATCAAGTCCAGTCAAAGAGACCTTTAAGATGATCAGGCCCAAACATAGAGACCTTTAAGATCTTCAAGTCAAGGTTGGTTCTTTGAGGTCACACAAGAGAGTAAAAGACAGCAACTTCCTCCTCTATAAGCAGCTACCTTCCAGGATGAGAGGAAAAGCTTTGTTTCATTGTTGCTGCTGCTAGTACACATATATGGAGACCTTATATGTTATGGGATCTCCAGTGCTGCCAGCTCCCTAAATGCAGAAGTCAAGCCTCTGAAATCATGAGGTGTATTTGGAAGCAGCATATGCTGATTTCAGTCTTTCAGTGCTGTGTAGTTCAGGTTCACTTGCTTTATACATTGAAGTTTTTGTTCATAGGCTAAGATTAAAACCCTACTGTTTTTTTTTAAATGGCCCCAAATCATTCTATCTGTTCTCTCCAGCATATGCTGCAGAAGATATTTAATCATACAGAAAGAGTGAGGAAAAGAAACTGGTAGTGTGAAACAGTGAGTGAGAATTAGTATATCCTGCAGGGTCATTTTCTTCAGTTAATATCTTTTATTATGCCTGTAGAGTGATTCTGTTGCATACTCCACTTTCATTAGAGCTGAGTAATCTACAATGTAATACTGCAGTGCTGCTTTTCTTCCAATTAAAAACCACTGGCTCTCTGCAGAAGGAATTGGAGCTGTAGCAGTGGTTCCCTGCCTGTGTCCTTGGAAGGTCTGGCTGTGCTGGCCATGGTAGCTCAAGAGACTGGAAGCCCAACTGTGGAGGAGTCAAAAGCCTGCAAGGCTTCAACATAGAATGGTTAGAGTTGGAAAGGATCTTTAGAGGTTCATCTAGTCCAAACCCTCTGCTGCAAGCAGGGACACCTATAACTACATCAGGTTCCTCAGAGCCCCAATCAGCCTGACCATCTACCACCTCTCTGGGCAACCTGAGCCAGTGTTTCACCACCCTCAGTGTGGAAAAACTTCCTCTTTATATCCAGTCTAAACCTCCCCTCCTTTGGTTTAAAGCCATGACACCTTGTCCTATAGCAACTTTGACAAACTGGATTTGTATAAAACATTTAAACTTTCTCCAACAAACAAGTTCCTCCAAAAAAGGGGGTTTTTTTTCAGAATATTTTTAGCTCCCTACAATTTGCACTGCCAAGACCAGGGCCCTGGTCTCTGCTTTCTGGTAGTGAGTACTTGCTGTAAAGACACAGGATGATAAACAAAAGTAAGATGCAATTAACTGTGTTTTGAGTAGATCATGAAGAGCCTTAATGATCAAATGAAAGTCCTGGGTTTGAAAGCTTCTGAAACTTGACAATCTTGAAAATATACCCTGAGACCAGAGCTAAATTTAGCAGCATTGCTTTGAGAAAATTATGCAAAGTTACACTTATTTCTCTTTCAGAAGTAGATTTGCTTTGCTAATGGAAATGAATCCATGCCCAGTTTCTTGGAAAACTACCTGCTTCCCAAAATAGTTGTTTTCTTTCTTTTCTATGGTGAATAAATAATATGCATCATCAAAGAAAATTGCCTTTTCAGTTGGAAAAGAATCATCAAAATTAAGGCACCATGATGATGAGTTTCATTAAAATGAAGACTGCTGGCATACAAAGGCAAAGAAAAGTTTCTGTATTAAAGTCAGCAGCCTTTATGGCATATGAGAAGCTACTTTCCCTACAGGATCAGACAATGTGACTTACACATGCTATCTCCTGCTGGAAGTTTGGAATTATCATGAAGTGCAGGACAGTTTCTCACTAAGAAGAGAAGAAATGTACAGATCTAAATCCTACTCCCATAACCTGGATCTCCCCACCTTCAGGACTGCTCCCTACACTGATGCAGCCCAGATGTTATGTGGTAGCTATGCTTATTATC